>JAQQXO010000228.1:0-40000 GCA_029852735.1 Persea americana | reverse complement strand
ATCTTCACATTTATAGAATATGGCCTTAAAATTGTTGCTATATTCTTCTATGTATTTTAATTTACATAGCTTGAGCTGGGAGAGCTTGAACTTTGCTTGTTCTAGCTTTTCATTGGAAGTTCTGGCTCTGGTTTGGCCTATGAATTCTCTTGTGATAAAATAAATGTATCCGTCTACATTTCTTTTATCTTTATACTCTTCTTCATATCTTTGGAGTAGAAGAATATCATTCTGGGTAAGACCTTTTTTTAGGTTTTGGATATAGGTCTTACTATCCCTTTCATGGATAGCTCCGCATAGGAGTGACAACTGTCAGCATCCCAGTCTGGGTTCATGGTAAAACGATTTCCATCTGTTCTTTCCATTGGGCCAGGGCCCTTTCTATGTTCCTAACTCCATCCAAATTTAATTGGATTCCAACTGGGTTTATAGGCCTTTCTGCCATAAAATTTTTTCCTTCAAAGATATGACTTTTTGTAGGAAAAGGTTCTATGTCCTTTGCATAGAGTGGAGTTTTGAAGACAGTGTTGGCTTTTATGACTTCATCTTCATCCCCATCAATATTTATAACATTGAGGTGGATCTGAGGAGTAGGTTGGGATTCCGAAGGAATAGTTTGTTCCTTAAGAATGGTTTCAAGTTGTTCAAAATTCTGGGCTTCGTGAATTTTCATCATATTTAGACTATGATGTTCAGAGGTTGAGGATCCAAAAAGACTGTTAGAAGAAGCAGATTTTTGTAGCTTGATCATAGGTCTTTTTAAATTAGGACTAATTCCTAGAGATCTCCGAGGATGGTTTTGATCCATTAGATGCTGGGGAGGAGTATGGAATTCTTCTTCAAGCTCTTGATTGGTTTTTGGAGTTACTTTGGTTGGTACTCCAAATTTTAGAGAAACATTGTTGTTCTCATCTTGATGTACAAAGTCTAAGACATTGTACTTCTCTTGAGGGGCAGGGTGGATTTTTGGAAAATTCCACATGCCTATATCTCTGAGGAGTCCTTTAGTGGGCATTTTTCTAAAGGTATAGTCTGACATTTCCTTAGAGGTTCTGACTAGTACTTGTTCATTTAGTCTTCCTCTTTGGATATGGAATAATAATCCATCTTGAGCAAAATTAGTGAACATAATTCTGCTCTGGTGCTGGACAGAGATTATCCCATCGCGAATATCATAATTTTCATATCCACGGGTGGCTACCATTAACTTGAGATGCTTTGCAGCTTGTAAAGGTAGAACAAATCCTGGGATTACGCTAAAATAGGCAATGTTTTCTTGAAGATTTAATTGCCCTATTCCAACTATGCTTTTAAGAAAGGTTTTAGCTCTTTCATCAACAAGGATAATACATAGTTTAACATCTGGGTCAGGATGGTGTAATCCTTGCATCTTACACTGGAACAAACCAAAGGAGATATAGGAGAAGCCTGCCTTCTCCGCATCATCAATTAGAGCTGGATGAAATACATCAAATTTTTGGTGTATTTGGTTAACCTTGTGATAATTACCCCATTTGGTAATTCTGTAAGTCTTCCCTTTAGGTCTTTTGCCTAGAATAAAAAGGTCTTCATGTCTGACAGGAGGAAGTTTTTGTTCTCTGATATAATCAGCAACAATTTGCCATTCTTTATCACCGAATTCATTCCAATTCATTTTGGGTTTCTTTTTGGTGACTTTTTTCTTTAATTGTGTTCCGAGGTTTTTTAAATGGAACATATTAAGTTCTGGGTTTCCTCCTAAAGGATGTTCTGGTGGTTTAAGCTGGGTGGCTATGGTTCTTTGGATAGGAATTGTAATTCTTTCCTTATTAGAACCTTTTAACAAGATGTCAATCTTGTTTTCCTGTGCTTTGGCTTTATTGTCTGCTTTCTCCATATTGTGTTGGAGATGGTCAATTTTACTGTGCAGCTCTTTTATCATAACTTCTTGTATGTTATGATTGCTTTGGTTTTGTCTGAGAATACTATTAGGAAGCTCTTTTAATGGTTGAATATCTAATAGTAGATTAGCATAAGTGTCTTCTATAAGTTTGATGTTTCTATCAAAGTTTTGGAGGATTTCTTCTTTAGTGAATTCGACTAAAGATTTTATCCTAGCTTCTGCATTATTGATAGTATCAGTAATTCCTTGGATGGGATACTGATAATGGACAGTGGCCAGATGTGACCTTAGCTGGGAAATCTCATCTCTAAGATGTAAGTGTTCTCGTTGTAACCTATTGTCTATGTCTGTGAGTAAGGTATAAGTACTGGTAAGATTTTGATGGATATCATCACCAGTGTTCTTAATAGGTTTGAACTGTGTAGCAAGGGAATTAAGCCCATTGCTAAGGTTAGTTTGGTATTCATTAAAAATTATAAAAAATTTTTCAAGCCCTTCTCTAAGGTTTTCTTGATTTGTTTCTATAATCTTTTCATGAGCGAGAATTTCTTCTCTTAATTGTACCAAGGCTGTGGTTAGAAAATTCTGAGATTTTCCGATTGTTTGGGTTAGCTGTAAGCTGGTAAGCTTTTCTAACCTTTCTCTTTGCATTAAAAAATTATGGCCTCCTGTCATAATTATGTGCTGGACTTTTTCTAAGAAATCATCCATAGATAAAAATTCAGCCTTCTGTGCTTGCATGTGGTTTTCATATCTTGTAATATTCATGATTCATTTTCCACATATTCTGCGCCAGTAGCCTTTTCTAGGCTTTTAAGTCTTTTAGATATTTGGAATATCCCTTGGTTGATTTGTTCCATTTCTTGGAACATTTTCTCTTGGAGTCTTCCTGTAGAACAAGTTTGTTCGTACAAGTGTTGGAAGGCTTCTGCATGGTTTCCTGGAATCTGAGTAACTAATGAGTTGAGTGAGTGCTCTGCTAAATCTAATTTTAGATTTATCTCATTGGCTATTTCTGATTGTGTAAGGTTTATCTTACCAATCATTTCTGTTAACCAGTTAATCCTGTCACTAAGGAAATTTCCTAGTGCAGCTAGGTGACTTAGTGTAGGCTTTGGTTCTGTGATGTGGGCTGTATGATTAGAAGGTTGTTCTTCATACCAGCATTCAGAACTGGGTCTATGATCTTCATCTAGAAGAACATAGTTGTTTTCCCTGAAATTTTCTTCACCGTATAGCCAGGTATATATACGGCCAATAAGAGAAGTACCTTTTCTATTCATTGTTAACAGGGGAGTGTCTTTCTGCAATTTCCAAGATTATTTCTTGGATAGCTTGTTCATACATGGGCTGTTGTCTTTGTAAACAACCTATTATTTCTGAGAAGTCATCATAAGGGGTCTTTTTATGGGCTTGGATATAATCTTTCCAAAAAGGATATTTGTTATGAATTTTGATTTGTCTTATACAACAAATGGTAGCAACAATAGTTTTTCTATTGTGCATGATGATATTAGCATATCGGTCTGGCCTATTGAACTTAAAAAGTTCTTCTATTCCATGGTTTCCTATGCTAATTCTGACTGTCTTGATGATGTATCTCATAAGCTGTGGAGTACATCTGCATATAGGATATTCTGTGCTAAACCTAGTTATACCTTGTAGGTACAGGTTAGGTTTTAAGAAATTAGGCACTCTGGGAGTTTTAAAGCGCCTATGCTCTTTCTTGAGATCGTTCACAAGGTCTCTCAAAAGAGGATCTGAGGGTATGGGCAACAAATTGCTCCATGTACCTGGGCAATATATGCACTCTGCAATAAATTCAGGAGGCATATATAACTGAATCACTCTTTCGTAATTATTCATGATAACTGCTGGAAGGTTCTGTGCCTTGTTTGGCCAATTTTGCCAAGTGTCCTCCTATCTCTATTAGACCTTGCTGTATAGAGGCCTTATATCCTTCTTCTGCTCTTAAGAGTCTGTTGAAAGAAACTAAGAAATATCCTTTTGGATCTGTGCCGTAGGCTTCTTGAAACTGAGCCCACCTAAAATGTCTATGATATCCTTGGATATGCTGCATACAATAGTAGATTCCCATTATCAATTTCCTATGATCTATATAGATGGCGTATTGATAAGGGTGAAGGTCCTTGAGGAACTCTTCTGTGCTATAGTTGTCTAATGTATTTTGAATTATTTTAAACAACATGATTATGTATTCTGGGTTCCATTGTTGGATAGGGAAGTCATTTACTAACGTTCTGATGTTAAGTAAATAATAGCTGGGATTTGTAGCGTCTCCATTTGAAGGATCAGCTAATAATTTCATAATGTTAGACACTTCTTCTCTAATGTCTATTTGTAATTCAAGCACATCTCCATGTATGACTGGTATTTCAGGGATAGGCCTTAAATAAGGCTTAACTGGTTCAGGAATCAAGTTTTCCTGATTAGCAAAAGTCATGGCTTCTTGGAAAGAAGCTATGTGTTCTGGGATGTGTAAGCAAAAGTGTTCATATGCTTCATAATACTGTGCAAGTAAACTATTAATGAGATTGTGTTTGTCTGGGAGAGTCTTATTAAGAGTTATTTTAATTTGTCTGAGTTTTTGCAAAAACTCCAACAGTAGACTTCTATGTCTTTTTAAGACGTCGTAGATGTCTGGTCTCCTGCCTTCTTGGGTTAAGATGTCTTCTAATAGAAGATGTCTTTTTCTTTCCTCTATTATGTCGAGGATAGATTCTATGTGAGGAAAATTAAATCCAGGATAAGGTCCTTGGAAATTAAGTTTTAACCTCTCTAGATGGAAGTCTATAAGACCTATGTAAATAGCAGATCTGGGATCTGAGTATTCTGCATAAACTGGGTTTTCCCAAGTTTTTTCGAAGTAGGGTACTTCTTGAAAGAGAGGCAACCCTACTAAATGTATAGAAGGGTTGAAAATCTGTGCTTGTCCAGATGTCCCTGGACGGTGTGCCATATGAACAACTTTGGCTGAACAGTCCACCAAGTCGGATGGCTCTGATACCACAACAATGCTACTTTTCCTTTTTCTCTTTTTTTTTTTATACTATTTTCCAAAAATATCTGTAATATACAAACAAAAACAAGTATAAACAGAAGAGAAACACAAAGCCAAATATAGATGCTAGTATGAACACGCAGACAAATATTAAGGCTTTCAAGAGTAAGAGAGACTGCTCGTAAAAGAGTGCTATGGATGAGAATCAAGGGAATAGTCTTCAGGGTGTTCTTCCACAAGATAACAATCTTGCATACTTAGTAAAAATTGTATATAACAGCTGTGGGTTATGGTCCACCAATGCTTCTGGTCAACCTAGGCTTCTTCTTGTTTAAACTTCCGGAGTTTATCTGGGGTCAACAGTTTAGTACTGTTTCCTTCAGAAGGCTTGTCAGGCCTCCTCGGGACAAACAGCGATTACTGTGTAAGGTGATATAGCTACAGGACTCATCTTCAACCACCTACAGCACTTAGGACTTTTCGGATAACACAGCCTTAACGCCACATGGCTCCTTGGCAAAATATCCCGGTTGTCCACTCTGAGGTATAGGTCTCACTATGGCCTTAGCACAATTTATCACAGGCTGCTACTATCATGCATAATGCATTGTTTCAAGAAGAAGTGGATCACAAAAACATGAAGGTGAAACAAAACAAACAGATATTACATAAAACTTTAAACAAAGTATAAAAAGAAGATTACAATGTAGAGAGAGACGCCCATCCGGCTATTCCGGCAGGGCCTTTAGCCTAACATTACCTCTATTTCTTCAAAGCTTTCCTTAGGGGAGGAAATTTCTATATCTACTACAAACCAAACATCCCTTTATATAGACAAGCCAGGGATTCGGATCTCAAACTTCTAAAACTAAAATGGAGATAAAGATCTCAAAAGAGATCACATGTGTACACTGTGCAAAAAAGAGATTATATGTCTCTACTGTGCAGGAGCGGTCTTCGATGTATAGACTGCTTTTTGCCTTGAGCTGTGCGAAAGGCTTTGTGTCTGGCCTTTATCTGGATAAGGGAGCCTCTTTTGTCAGATGCTGTCTGCTTCTTCAGTAATATCTGTGCTGCAGTCATTGTTGACTGTTTCTTCTTTTTCAGTAAGGCTACTGCGCTGTCTTTTCAGCCCTGTAGTGGAGTCTACTGGAGCAATGAGCTGGGCTTGATCCAGGATCCGGGGAGTGTTCATGCCTATAGCAGTAATCTCGGGAAGAGAACTGGGTAGAGAAATACATAGAGGAGCATGTCCCTTGTTTACTTTTTCAACTGTGCCTGATCCGATGATTGTTTCTGCTTGGATTACTATAGATGGAGAATAATAGAGAGTGTACCAAGTTTCTCCTTCTGGGCTTCCCAGCTGTAAGCTGAGGTCTTCTAGTGAGAAGGCTCTTTGTCTTAGGACATCTGGACATGTCCATATTTCTGGGGGATCAACCAAGTCTTCATGTGAGATAGTGAGTCTTTCTATGTCATCAGGAATGATCCTTATGAGATAAAACTCACCTGGGGCCAAGACATATGTGATAAGGGAATATGGGTATTCCTTAATTGTCTTTTTTAAAACCTTAGTAGCTTCAAGGGGCAAGATTTTAAGGTTTTCTTCATTCAGAATATTGATATATCTGACGAATCCTGTGTTTAGCAGTGTTTCTTTTCTTCCTTCCTGGAAATCTGAGATTACTTCACCAGTGAGCCATATCCAGGGGATGGCATCTGTGCTTCCTGGTATCAGAGCCATTCCAGGTTCAATAATCCCTTGGCAGATTTGGGACATAAGAGTAGCTCCCCGAGTTATGAGGCTTGCTTTTTCAAAGTCTGGTTGTCTGTCTCTAGTCTGGGCTGAAAGGATAACTTGGAAACTGTGCCGTTTGTATGTATACATCTGTGCTTCTCCGACTATGTCAGAGTATAGAATATTTCCTGTGCTGCTAACCAATTCCTTTTTGTATAGGTCAGCTTGAATTTTTTCCTGTGCTATGAGGGTTCTCATTTCCCTCATTGTTCTAAGAGCTGCTATTATAGATTGCTTAGCCTCTATTCTTAGAGCATGGCTAAAAGCATTCCATAAATTATCAGCTATTAGGAGTTCTGGTCTGGTAAACTCCTTTCGGAGTGCTCCAATTTGGAACTGATTCTGTGCATAACAATTTCTGAGGAAGACATTTCCTACCATATTTTTTTTTGAATATTCTTCTCTACAAAATCCAGGGGGGTATAAGGCTTGGTCTATGTCCTCAAGAATCCTGGGTGGTCCAGTTTTCTCTCTAGGAGAAGCAGGGATTCTGCTATTCACTTGTTGCCAAGTTTCTTCTGTGCTTTCCTCACATTTGAGGGTTTTTGAAGGCGGATTCCCTTCACTGGATTCTCCTTCACTGTGCTCTTCTGCCGTTATTACAAGGCCTTGCATTTTCTTATATTCACAAAATTGCAGATATTGTGCATAGTCAGAGTCCTGACTCATCTGAGAGTAGGAAAATCGTTGACCGTCTCTGCCTCTTCCTCTAGACATTCTTCCTCTTCCTCTTTTGCTAATATCACCTATCATCTGTGTAGTGAAGCATTCAGCAATATCAGGATAGTCTGGATTGGAAGCGAATATTTTTTCCCTGGAGACTATATCTGCTAATTCATTAGTTTTTCCAGAAACATGTTTAACATCATAATCAAACTCATTTAGAAAATGATGCCAATTGATAAGTCTTCTTTGTGAAAACTTGGAGAGCTGTGCATTTCTAAAATATTGGACAAATTTGGAGTCTGTCTCAATGAGAAATTTCTTGGGTCTTAGAAAAAGGGCATATTTCTCTATACCTAAGACAACTGCTAAAAGCTCCTTTTCATGGGCATGATAGTTGATCTGAGCGGGGGTAAACGTTCCTGATTTGTAACAACAGATTTTTCTTTTTCTCTCTTTGTCCTTAGGGTGAATGGTCATGTAGACTACGCCCCATTGATGTTCTGAAGCATCTGTTTTGAGGACAAAAAAATCTTCTGTGTTTGGTAATTCCAGAGGTGGAATATTTTTTACGATTTCTCTTAGTTCCAAAATTATTTCTTTATCCCTTTCTGTCCAAGTGAAAGGATTAGTTTCTTCTGTCTTTTTTAATTTTGTAGACAGGCTTCCTCTGTATTTTGCTAGGTCTTTAATAAAATCACTAGCACAATTGAGGATTCCTAGATAGCTTTGGAGTTGTTTTCTGCTATTTAGGGTACCTGGGAATTCAAGAATCTTCTTTACAATGTGGTCTTGTAAAGCAACTTTTCCTTGTTTTATACGTACTCCTAAAAAATCTATTTCTTGTCTGCAGAGTTCGTATTTGGTCTCTGAAATAACTATTCCATGTTGGACGAATTCATGTAAAATAGCTTTGACATGCTTTAAGTGTTCTGCTTCTGTGTGAGAAGCAACTAGAATATCGTCAATGTAGACCATGCAGTATTCTAGATGATCTCTGAAAATATCATCCATTCTTCTTTGGAAGACCTGGGGGGCTATGCTTAAGCCAAATGGCATTACTAGCCATTCATATTTTCCTCTAGGTATGCTGAAAGCTGTCCAAGGAATAGATTCCTTGTGCATGCGAACTTGCCAGAATCCTGACTTGCAGTCGAACTTGCTAAACCAAGTTCTTTTGTCTATAAGCTGGATAAGGTTATTCTTATCTGGAATCTTATAGGCATCTGGGACAAGATTGTTGTTTAGAGCTCTGTAGTCAATGACCATCCGAGCTTTACCTCTTTTTTGTTCTGCTCTTTTATAGACAAAGAAGGCTGGGCTGTTATGAGGGCTTGCAGAAGGTTGAATGAGCTTTTGGTCAAGTAATTCTTTGATTTGCTTGGAAAATTCTCTCATTTCTTCTGCACTAGCAGGGTATGCTTTCCCATTGATAGTTCTTTCTGGGTCTTTGAGGTTAAGTATGCATTCATACTTGTCTTTGTCCCATCTAGCAATGGGGTTATTTCCTAGGACCTTCTGGGTTAGGTTAAGGAGAGTTTTTTGAATACTACTCCTGTGCTGAATAGCAGGAGTCTTACCTTTTTTTGGTAAGGAGTCTTTTGAAAGGACTTTGCGTTTCCTTTTGGTAAGGTTTATTTTCGTATTATGGAGCATTATCTCATGGAGATAATTATCTATCTGGGTTTCTTGAGTAAGATGACATCTGCATGTAGAGGAATCATACTTACAATTTTTACATCTGCATTTTGGTGGTGGTTTAGGGTTTAGGGACGGTGTTTGTGGTCTAGGAAATTTCCTTAGTGACAGGATTAACTGGTTAACAGAAATGATTGGTAAGATAAACCTTACACAATCAGAAATAGCCAATGAGATAAATCTAAAATTAGATTTAGCAGAGCACTCACTCAACTCATTAGTTACTCAGATTCCAGGAAACCATGCAGAAGCCTTCCAACACTTGTACGAACAAACTTGTTCTACAGGAAGACTCCAAGAGAAAATGTTCCAAGAAATGGAACAAATCAACCAAGGGATATTCCAAATATCTAAAAGACTTAAAAGCCTAGAAAAGGTATTGTAACATGAGTTCTACCATGTTAACACGTTCTGCTTTCTTATGCTTTTTTGGACAGTTTGGAGCAAAATGTCCTATTTCTCCACAAGTCCAACATTCTTTGTTAGATGTATTAGGTGGTTTATCTTTCCTATAATTAGGAATCTTTTTATTGGGAGAATCATAATCCACAGCTGTTATATACAATTTTTACTAAGTATGCAAGATTGTTATCTTGTGGAAGAACACCCTGAAGACTATTCCCTTGATTCTCATCCATAGCACTCTTTTACGAGCAGTCTCTCTTACTCTTGAAAGCCTTAATATTTGTCTGCGTGTTCATACTAGCATCTATATTTGGCTTTGTGTTTCTCTTCTGTTTATACTTGTTTTTGTTTGTATATTACAGATATTTTTGGAAAATAGTATAAAAAAAAAAAGAGAAAAAGGAAAAGTAGCATTGTTGTGGTATCAGAGCCATCCGACTTGGTTGACTGTTCAGCCAAAGTTGTTCATATGGCACACCGTCCAGGGACATCTGGACAAGCACAGATTTTCAACCCTTCTATACATTTAGTAGGGTTGCCTCTCTTTCAAGAAGTACCCTACTTCGAAAAAACTTGGGAAAACCCAGTTTATGCAGAATACTCAGATCCCAGATCTGCTATTTACATAGGTCTTATAGACTTCCATCTAGAGAGGTTAAAACTTAATTTCCAAGGACCTTATCCTGGATTTAATTTTCCTCACATAGAATCTATCCTCGACATAATAGAGGAAAGAAAAAGACATCTTCTATTAGAAGACATCTTAACCCAAGAAGGCAGGAGACCAGACATCTACGACGTCTTAAAAAGACATAGAAGTCTACTGTTGGAGTTTTTGCAAAAACTCAGACAAATTAAAATAACTCTTAATAAGACTCTCCCAGACAAACACAATCTCATTAATAGTTTACTTGCACAGTATTATGAAGCATATGAACACTTTTGCTTACACATCCCAGAACACATAGCTTCTTTCCAAGAAGCCATGACTTTTGCTAATCAGGAAAACTTGATTCCTGAACCAGTTAAGCCTTATTTAAGGCCTATCCCTGAAATACCAGTCATACATGGAGATGTGCTTGAATTACAAATAGACATTAGAGAAGAAGTGTCTAACATTATGAAATTATTAGCTGATCCTTCAAATGGAGACGCTACAAATCCCAGCTATTATTTACTTAACATCAGAACGTTAGTAAATGACTTCCCTATCCAACAATGGAACCCAGAATACATAATCATGTTGTTTAAAATAATTCAAAATACATTAGACAACTATAGCACAGAAGAGTTCCTCAAGGACCTTCACCCTTATCAATACGCCATCTATATAGATCATAGGAAATTGATAATGGGAATCTACTATTGTATGCAGCATATCCAAGGATATCATAGACATTTTAGGTGGGCTCAGTTTCAAGAAGCCTACGGCACAGATCCAAAAGGATATTTCTTAGTTTCTTTCAACAGACTCTTAAGAGCAGAAGAAGGATATAAGGCCTCTATACAGCAAGGTCTAATAGAGATAGGAGGACACTTGGCAAAATTGGCCAAACAAGGCACAGAACCTTCCAGCAGTTATCATGAATAATTACGAAAGAGTGATTCAGTTATATATGCCTCCTGAATTTATTGCAGAGTGCATATATTGCCCAGGTACATGGAGCAATTTGTTGCCCATACCCTCAGATCCTCTTTTGAGAGACCTTGTGAACGATCTCAAGAAAGAGCATAGGCGCTTTAAAACTCCCAGAGTGCCTAATTTCTTAAAACCTAACCTGTACCTACAAGGTATAACTAGGTTTAGCACAGAATATCCTATATGCAGATGTACTCCACAGCTTATGAGATACATCATCAAGACAGTCAGAATTAGCATAGGAAACCATGGAATAGAAGAACTTTTTAAGTTCAATAGGCCAGACCGATATGCTAATATCATCATGCACAATAGAAAAACTATTGTTGCTACCATTTGTTGTATAAGACAAATCAAAATTCATAACAAATATCCTTTTTGGAAAGATTATATCCAAGCCCATAAAAAGACCCCTTATGATGACTTCTCAGAAATAATAGGTTGTTTACAAAGACAACAGCCCATGTATGAACAAGCTATCCAAGAAATAATCTTGGAAATTGCAGAAAGACACTCCCCTGTTAACAATGAATAGAAAAGGTACTTCTCTTATTGGCCGTATATATACCTGGCTATACGGTGAAGAAAATTTCAGGGAAAACAACTATGTTCTTCTAGATGAAGATCATAGACCCAGTTCTGAATGCTGGTATGAAGAACAACCTTCTAATCATACAGCCCACATCACAGAACCAAAGCCTACACTAAGTCACCTAGCTGCACTAGGAAATTTCCTTAGTGACAGGATTAACTGGTTAACAGAAATGATTGGTAAGATAAACCTTACACAATCAGAAATAGCCAATGAGATAAATCTAAAATTAGATTTAGCAGAGCACTCACTCAACTCATTAGTTACTCAGATTCCAGGAAACCATGCAGAAGCCTTCCAACACTTGTACGAACAAACTTGTTCTACAGGAAGACTCCAAGAGAAAATGTTCCAAGAAATGGAACAAATCAACCAAGGGATATTCCAAATATCTAAAAGACTTAAAAGCCTAGAAAAGGCTACTGGCGCAGAATATGTGGAAAATGAATCATGAATATTACAAGATATGAAAACCACATGCAAGCACAGAAGGCTGAATTTTTATCTATGGATGATTTCTTAGAAAAAGTCCAGCACATAATTATGACAGGAGGCCATAATTTTTTAATGCAAAGAGAAAGGTTAGAAAAGCTTACCAGCTTACAGCTAACCCAAACAATCGGAAAATCTCAGAATTTTCTAACCACAGCCTTGGTACAATTAAGAGAAGAAATTCTCGCTCATGAAAAGATTATAGAAACAAATCAAGAAAACCTTAGAGAAGGGCTTGAAAAATTTTTTATAATTTTTAATGAATACCAAACTAACCTTAGCAATGGGCTTAATTCCCTTGCTACACAGTTCAAACCTATTAAGAACACTGGTGATGATATCCATCAAAATCTTACCAGTACTTATACCTTACTCACAGACATAGACAATAGGTTACAACGAGAACACTTACATCTTAGAGATGAGATTTCCCAGCTAAGGTCACATCTGGCCACTGTCCATTATCAGTATCCCATCCAAGGAATTACTGATACTATCAATAATGCAGAAGCTAGGATAAAATCTTTAGTCGAATTCACTAAAGAAGAAATCCTCCAAAACTTTGATAGAAACATCAAACTTATAGAAGACACTTATGCTAATCTACTATTAGATATTCAACCATTAAAAGAGCTTCCTAATAGTATTCTCAGACAAAACCAAAGCAATCATAACATACAAGAAGTTATGATAAAAGAGCTGCACAGTAAAATTGACCATCTCCAACACAATATGGAGAAAGCAGACAATAAAGCCAAAGCACAGGAAAACAAGATTGACATCTTGTTAAAAGGTTCTAATAAGGAAAGAATTACAATTCCTATCCAAAGAACCATAGCCACCCAGCTTAAACCACCAGAACATCCTTTAGGAGGAAACCCAGAACTTAATATGTTCCATTTAAAAAACCTCGGAACACAATTAAAGAAAAAAGTCACCAAAAAGAAACCCAAAATGAATTGGAATGAATTCGGTGATAAAGAATGGCAAATTGTTGCTGATTATATCAGAGAACAAAAACTTCCTCCTGTCAGACATGAAGACCTTTTTATTCTAGGCAAAAGACCTAAAGGGAAGACTTACAGAATTACCAAATGGGGTAATTATCACAAGGTTAACCAAATACACCAAAAATTTGATGTATTTCATCCAGCTCTAATTGATGATGCGGAGAAGGCAGGCTTCTCCTATATCTCCTTTGGTTTGTTCCAGTGTAAGATGCAAGGATTACACCATCCTGACCCAGATGTTAAACTATGTATTATCCTTGTTGATGAAAGAGCTAAAACCTTTCTTAAAAGCATAGTTGGAATAGGGCAATTAAATCTTCAAGAAAACATTGCCTATTTTAGCGTAATCCCAGGATTTGTTCTACCTTTACAAGCTGCAAAGCATCTCAAGTTAATGGTAGCCACCCGTGGATATGAAAATTATGATATTCGCGATGGGATAATCTCTGTCCAGCACCAGAGCAGAATTATGTTCACTAATTTTGCTCAAGATGGATTATTATTCCATATCCAAAGAGGAAGACTAAATGAACAAGTACTAGTCAGAACCTCTAAGGAAATGTCAGACTATACCTTTAGAAAAATGCCCACTAAAGGACTCCTCAGAGATATAGGCATGTGGAATTTTCCAAAAATCCACCCTGCCCCTCAAGAGAAGTACAATGTCTTAGACTTTGTACATCAAGATGAGAACAACAATGTTTCTCTAAAATTTGGAGTACCAACCAAAGTAACTCCAAAAACCAATCAAGAGCTTGAAGAAGAATTCCATACTCCTCCCCAGCATCTAATGGATCAAAACCATCCTCGGAGATCTCTAGGAATTAGTCCTAATTTAAAAAGACCTATGATCAAGCTACAAAAATCTGCTTCTTCTAACAGTCTTTTTGGATCCTCAACCTCTGAACATCATAGTCTAAATATGATGAAAATTCACGAAGCCCAGAATTTTGAACAACTTGAAACCATTCTTAAGGAACAAACTATTCCTTCGGAATCCCAACCTACTCCTCAGATCCACCTCAATGTTATAAATATTGATGGGGATGAAGATGAAGTCATAAAAGCCAACACTGTCTTCAAAACTCCACTCTATGCAAAGGACATAGAACCTTTTCCTACAAAAAGTCATATCTTTGAAGGAAAAAATTTTATGGCAGAAAGGCCTATAAACCCAGTTGGAATCCAATTAAATTTGGATGGAGTTAGGAACATAGAAAGGGCCCTGGCCCAATGGAAAGAACAGATGGAAATCTGTTTTACCATGAACCCAGACTGGGATGCTGACAGTTGTCACTCCTATGCGGAGCTATCCATGAAAGGGATAGTAAAGACCTATATCCAAAACCTAAAAAAAGGTCTTACCCAGAATGATATTCTTCTACTCCAAAGATATGAAGAAGAGTATAAAGATAAAAGAAATGTAGACGGATACATTTATTTTATCACAAGAGAATTCATAGGCCAAACCAGAGCCAGAACTTCCAATGAAAAGCTAGAACAAGCAAAGTTCAAGCTCTCCCAGCTCAAGCTATGTAAATTAAAATACATAGAAGAATATAGCAACAATTTTAAGGCCATATTCTATAAATGTGAAGATGATTCCCTAAAGGATGAATTTTTTAGAAAAATACCCATCATAGGAGAATACATTCTCTTAGCCTATAAAGAATGGCAAGGGAAATATGATGGAATCCAATATCTTAAAGATGATACCTTAGGAGAGAGAATTAACTTTACCCAAGATTATATTTCTCGAAGAAGAAAAGACGAGAAAGAAAGAAAGCTGCTTGACTCAGCATTCTCAGAAATCTCTTTCAAAGATGAAAGGGATGATGAACTCCCCATTCAATGGGGATGCTCTGAACATAAACACAGAAAAAGTAAATCCAAACACAAAAGATTTAAACACAGAAGAGATGCTGATTTCTTTCCTTCTAAAAGGAATTCCAAGAAATCATACAATTTTAGAAAGTCAAGAACTTTCAAAAACCCAGACAAGAGAGCTAAAAAGCTAAAAAAAAGAAGATATTGGAAGAAAAATGATTCTCCCAATAAAAAGATTCCTAATTATAGGAAAGATAAACCACCTAATACATCTAACAAAGAATGTTGGACTTGTGGAGAAATAGGACATTTTGCTCCAAACTGTCCAAAAAAGCATAAGAAAGCAGAACGTGTTAACATGGTAGAACTCATGTTACAATATGCTGACCTATATGACTTTGATATTTTATATCAAGTCGAAATAATAGATATAGACCAAGAATCAGTCTATTCTATTCTCACAGAAAGCACTAGTGACGAAGATCCTCTCACTTCTACTGATACAGAAGAAGAAGATAAATATTTTTCTTCCTCCGACATACAACTAAACATGGTTGTTATCCACGATGAAAGCTCTTCCAGTCCTTATAGTAAATTTGAAAACCAAACCTTGAACTGGAAAACTTCTAAATGGACCCTAAAACATTGGCATTTTAGGGAGAACCCACCTCCTCCTGATATACCAATACACTTTTATATTGGTATCTCCAGAAACATTCACCTATGTGAATACTGTGGTTACTCCACAACCAATGGAGGAAAAGAAGAAGATGTTATCTTCATTAATGAAAAATATAGCCTTCATTTTCATAAAACCTGTTTCCTTGCAGTTCTCCAGGAAAACAGAGGAAAACATGCTATGGATATCGTCCTCAATGGGTTAGGACAATATTGGAAAGAGATTGAGGAGTATAGACTTTCTCAATATTTGATTAAACGCCAGAATTTATCTGACGCTATCCCAGTCCCTATTCTTACTCCCAAGTTGGAAGAAGACGATGACGATTACACACAGCATCGGCAAAAAGACAACTTTACAGACAGAAAACAAAAATCTATTGTGATCAATACTAGCATAGATGTTAAATTTCATCAATATAAAGGAGATATCCTTTATACACAGATTTGTATTGCATCTTTAGATGATCTTCTCATTGAAGCCCTTATTGATACAGGGGCAAGTACCTCGTTTATCAAAAAAGGGATCATCCCAGATAGTCTTATGACTACCATTGATAAACCTGTCTATGGGACAGGAGCTAATAACAGTGAGTTTGTTCTCAACCGACAAACTGAATGCCTCTTAATCAAAATCCAAGACTCCCTCCATAAGATCAAGTTTCTTGAAATTGCCCTCAATTTCACAGATGCCCTCCTCGGGATGGATTTCCTTTGCGATTTTGAATCTTATACTTTTCACATGAGGCCCACTCCTCAGTTACAACTCCATCTTAGTGGGCGGACTTTTACCCTTCCCCTCTACGCTCACGAGGAAAAGTATCTCCCTGTTTTCAAAGACGCTGCGAAGAGTGGTGACACGGCTAGACCACAAACACCGTCCCTAGACCACAAACACCGTCCCTAAACCCTAAACCACCACCAAAATGCAGATGTAAAAATTGTAAGTATGATTCCTCTACATGCAGATGTCATCTTACTCAAGAAACCCAGATAGATAATTATCTCCATGAGATAATGCTCCATAATACGAAAATAAACCTTACCAAAAGGAAACGCAAAGTCCTTTCAAAAGACTCCTTACCAAAAAAAGGTAAGACTCCTGCTATTCAGCACAGGAGTAGTATTCAAAAAACTCTCCTTAACCTAACCCAGAAGGTCCTAGGAAATAACCCCATTGCTAGATGGGACAAGACAAGTATGAATGCATACTTAACCTCAAAGACCCAGAAAGAACTATCAATGGGAAAGCATACCCTGCTAGTGCAGAAGAAATGAGAGAATTTTCCAAGCAAATCAAAGAATTACTTGACCAAAAGCTCATTCAACCTTCTGCAAGCCCTCATAACAGCCCAGCCTTCTTTGTCTATAAAAGAGCAGAACAAAAAAGAGGTAAAGCTCGGATGGTCATTGACTACAGAGCTCTAAACAACAATCTTGTCCCAGATGCCTATAAGATTCCAGATAAGAATAACCTTATCCAGCTTATAGACAAAAGAACTTGGTTTAGCAAGTTCGACTGCAAGTCAGGATTCTGGCAAGTTCGCATGCACAAGGAATCTATTCCTTGGACAGCTTTCAGCATACCTAGAGGAAAATATGAATGGCTAGTAATGCCATTTGGCTTAAGCATAGCCCCCCAGGTCTTCCAAAGAAGAATGGATGATATTTTCAGAGATCATCTAGAATACTGCATGGTCTACATTGACGATATTCTAGTTGCTTCTCACACAGAAGCAGAACACTTAAAGCATGTCAAAGCTATTTTACATGAATTCGTCCAACATGGAATAGTTATTTCAGAGACCAAATACGAACTCTGCAGACAAGAAATAGATTTTTTAGGAGTACGTATAAAACAAGGAAAAGTTGCTTTACAAGACCACATTGTAAAGAAGATTCTTGAATTCCCAGGTACCCTAAATAGCAGAAAACAACTCCAAAGCTATCTAGGAATCCTCAATTGTGCTAGTGATTTTATTAAAGACCTAGCAAAATACAGAGGAAGCCTGTCTACAAAATTAAAAAAGACAGAAGAAACTAATCCTTTCACTTGGACAGAAAGGGATAAAGAAATAATTTTGGAACTAAGAGAAATCGTAAAAAATATTCCACCTCTGGAATTACCAAACACAGAAGATTTTTTTGTCCTCAAAACAGATGCTTCAGAACATCAATGGGGCGTAGTCTACATGACCATTCACCCTAAGGACAAAGAGAGAAAAAGAAAAATCTGTTGTTACAAATCAGGAACGTTTACCCCCGCTCAGATCAACTATCATGCCCATGAAAAGGAGCTTTTAGCAGTTGTCTTAGGTATAGAGAAATATGCCCTTTTTCTAAGACCCAAGAAATTTCTCATTGAGACAGACTCCAAATTTGTCCAATATTTTAGAAATGCACAGCTCTCCAAGTTTTCACAAAGAAGACTTATCAATTGGCATCATTTTCTAAATGAGTTTGATTATGATGTTAAACATGTTTCTGGAAAAACTAATGAATTAGCAGATATAGTCTCCAGGGAAAAAATATTCGCTTCCAATCCAGACTATCCTGATATTGCTGAATGCTTCACTACACAGATGATAGGTGATATTAGCAAAAGAGGAAGAGGAAGAATGTCTAGAGGAAGAGGCAGAGACGGTCAACGATTTTCCTACTCTCAGATGAGTCAGGACTCTGACTATGCACAATATCTGCAATTTTGTGAATATAAGAAAATGCAAGGCCTTGTAATAACGGCAGAAGAGCACAGTGAAGGAGAATCCAGTGAAGGGAATCCGCCTTCAAAAACCCTCAAATGTGAGGAAAGCACAGAAGAAACTTGGCAACAAGTGAATAGCAGAATCCCTGCTTCTCCTAGAGAGAAAACTGGACCACCCAGGATTCTTGAGGACATAGACCAAGCCTTATACCCCCCTGGATTTTGTAGAGAAGAATATTCAAAAAAAAATATATGGTAGGAAATGTCTTCCTCAGAAATTGTTATGCACAGAATCAGTTCCAAATTGGAGCACTCCGAAAGGAGTTTACCAGACCAGAACTCCTAATAGCTGATAATTTATGGAATGCTTTTAGCCATGCTCTAAGAATAGAGGCTAAGCAATCTATAATAGCAGCTCTTAGAACAATGAGGGAAATGAGAACCCTCATAGCACAGGAAAAAATTCAAGCTGACCTATACAAAAAGGAATTGGTTAGCAGCACAGGAAATATTCTATACTCTGACATAGTCGGAGAAGCACAGATGTATACATACAAACGGCACAGTTTCCAAGTTATCCTTTCAGCCCAGACTAGAGACAGACAACCAGACTTTGAAAAAGCAAGCCTCATAACTCGGGGAGCTACTCTTATGTCCCAAATCTGCCAAGGGATTATTGAACCTGGAATGGCTCTGATACCAGGAAGCACAGATGCCATCCCCTGGATATGGCTCACTGGTGAAGTAATCTCAGATTTCCAGGAAGGAAGAAAAGAAACACTGCTAAACACAGGATTCGTCAGATATATCAATATTCTGAATGAAGAAAACCTTAAAATCTTGCCCCTTGAAGCTACTAAGGTTTTAAAAAAGACAATTAAGGAATACCCATATTCCCTTATCACATATGTCTTGGCCCCAGGTGAGTTTTATCTCATAAGGATCATTCCTGATGACATAGAAAGACTCACTATCTCACATGAAGACTTGGTTGATCCCCCAGAAATATGGACATGTCCAGATGTCCTAAGACAAAGAGCCTTCTCACTAGAAGACCTCAGCTTACAGCTGGGAAGCCCAGAAGGAGAAACTTGGTACACTCTCTATTATTCTCCATCTATAGTAATCCAAGCAGAAACAATCATCGGATCAGGCACAGTTGAAAAAGTAAACAAGGGACATGCTCCTCTATGTATTTCTCTACCCAGTTCTCTTCCCGAGATTACTGCTATAGGCATGAACACTCCCCGGATCCTGGATCAAGCCCAGCTCATTGCTCCAGTAGACTCCACTACAGGGCTGAAAAGACAGCGCAGTAGCCTTACTGAAAAAGAAGAAACAGTCAACAATGACTGCAGCACAGATATTACTGAAGAAGCAGACAGCATCTGACAAAAGAGGCTCCCTTATCCAGATAAAGGCCAGACACAAAGCCTTTCGCACAGCTCAAGGCAAAAAGCAGTCTATACATCGAAGACCGCTCCTGCACAGTAGAGACATATAATCTCTTTTTTGCACAGTGTACACATGTGATCTCTTTTGAGATCTTTATCTCCATTTTAGTTTTAGAAGTTTGAGATCCGAATCCCTGGCTTGTCTATATAAAGGGATGTTTGGTTTGTAGTAGATATAGAAATTTCCTCCCCTAAGGAAAGCTTTGAAGAAATAGAGGTAATGTTAGGCTAAAGGCCCTGCCGGAATAGCCGGATGGGCGTCTCTCTCTACATTGTAATCTTCTTTTTATACTTTGTTTAAAGTTTTATGTAATATCTGTTTGTTTTGTTTCACCTTCATGTTTTTGTGATCCACTTCTTCTTGAAACAATGCATTATGCATGATAGTAGCAGCCTGTGATAAATTGTGCTAAGGCCATAGTGAGACCTATACCTCAGAGTGGACAACCGGGATATTTTGCCAAGGAGCCATGTGGCGTTAAGGCTGTGTTATCCGAAAAGTCCTAAGTGCTGTAGGTGGTTGAAGATGAGTCCTGTAGCTATATCACCTTACACAGTAATCGCTGTTTGTCCCGAGGAGGCCTGACAAGCCTTCTGAAGGAAACAGTACTAAACTGTTGACCCCAGATAAACTCCGGAAGTTTAAACAAGAAGAAGCCTAGGTTGACCAGAAGCATTGGTGGACCATAACCCACAGCTGTTATATACAATTTTTACTAAGTATGCAAGATTGTTATCTTGTGGAAGAACACCCTGAAGACTATTCCCTTGATTCTCATCCATAGCACTCTTTTACGAGCAGTCTCTCTTACTCTTGAAAGCCTTAATATTTGTCTGCGTGTTCATACTAGCATCTATATTTGGCTTTGTGTTTCTCTTCTGTTTATACTTGTTTTTGTTTGTATATTACAGATATTTTTGGAAAATAGTATAAAAAAAAAAAGAGAAAAAGGAAAAGTAGAACCCTAAACCACCACCAAAATGCAGATGTAAAAATTGTAAGTATGATTCCTCTACATGCAGATGTCATCTTACTCAAGAAACCCAGATAGATAATTATCTCCATGAGATAATGCTCCATAATACGAAAATAAACCTTACCAAAAGGAAACGCAAAGTCCTTTCAAAAGACTCCTTACCAAAAAAAGGTAAGACTCCTGCTATTCAGCACAGGAGTAGTATTCAAAAAACTCTCCTTAACCTAACCCAGAAGGTCCTAGGAAATAACCCCATTGCTAGATGGGACAAAGACAAGTATGAATGCATACTTAACCTCAAAGACCCAGAAAGAACTATCAATGGGAAAGCATACCCTGCTAGTGCAGAAGAAATGAGAGAATTTTCCAAGCAAATCAAAGAATTACTTGACCAAAAGCTCATTCAACCTTCTGCAAGCCCTCATAACAGCCCAGCCTTCTTTGTCTATAAAAGAGCAGAACAAAAAAGAGGTAAAGCTCGGATGGTCATTGACTACAGAGCTCTAAACAACAATCTTGTCCCAGATGCCTATAAGATTCCAGATAAGAATAACCTTATCCAGCTTATAGACAAAAGAACTTGGTTTAGCAAGTTCGACTGCAAGTCAGGATTCTGGCAAGTTCGCATGCACAAGGAATCTATTCCTTGGACAGCTTTCAGCATACCTAGAGGAAAATATGAATGGCTAGTAATGCCATTTGGCTTAAGCATAGCCCCCCAGGTCTTCCAAAGAAGAATGGATGATATTTTCAGAGATCATCTAGAATACTGCATGGTCTACATTGACGATATTCTAGTTGCTTCTCACACAGAAGCAGAACACTTAAAGCATGTCAAAGCTATTTTACATGAATTCGTCCAACATGGAATAGTTATTTCAGAGACCAAATACGAACTCTGCAGACAAGAAATAGATTTTTTAGGAGTACGTATAAAACAAGGAAAAGTTGCTTTACAAGACCACATTGTAAAGAAGATTCTTGAATTCCCAGGTACCCTAAATAGCAGAAAACAACTCCAAAGCTATCTAGGAATCCTCAATTGTGCTAGTGATTTTATTAAAGACCTAGCAAAATACAGAGGAAGCCTGTCTACAAAATTAAAAAAGACAGAAGAAACTAATCCTTTCACTTGGACAGAAAGGGATAAAGAAATAATTTTGGAACTAAGAGAAATCGTAAAAAATATTCCACCTCTGGAATTACCAAACACAGAAGATTTTTTTGTCCTCAAAACAGATGCTTCAGAACATCAATGGGGCGTAGTCTACATGACCATTCACCCTAAGGACAAAGAGAGAAAAAGAAAAATCTGTTGTTACAAATCAGGAACGTTTACCCCCGCTCAGATCAACTATCATGCCCATGAAAAGGAGCTTTTAGCAGTTGTCTTAGGTATAGAGAAATATGCCCTTTTTCTAAGACCCAAGAAATTTCTCATTGAGACAGACTCCAAATTTGTCCAATATTTTAGAAATGCACAGCTCTCCAAGTTTTCACAAAGAAGACTTATCAATTGGCATCATTTTCTAAATGAGTTTGATTATGATGTTAAACATGTTTCTGGAAAAACTAATGAATTAGCAGATATAGTCTCCAGGGAAAAAATATTCGCTTCCAATCCAGACTATCCTGATATTGCTGAATGCTTCACTACACAGATGATAGGTGATATTAGCAAAAGAGGAAGAGGAAGAATGTCTAGAGGAAGAGGCAGAGACGGTCAACGATTTTCCTACTCTCAGATGAGTCAGGACTCTGACTATGCACAATATCTGCAATTTTGTGAATATAAGAAAATGCAAGGCCTTGTAATAACGGCAGAAGAGCACAGTGAAGGAGAATCCAGTGAAGGGAATCCGCCTTCAAAAACCCTCAAATGTGAGGAAAGCACAGAAGAAACTTGGCAACAAGTGAATAGCAGAATCCCTGCTTCTCCTAGAGAGAAAACTGGACCACCCAGGATTCTTGAGGACATAGACCAAGCCTTATACCCCCCTGGATTTTGTAGAGAAGAATATTCAAAAAAAAATATGGTAGGAAATGTCTTCCTCAGAAATTGTTATGCACAGAATCAGTTCCAAATTGGAGCACTCCGAAAGGAGTTTACCAGACCAGAACTCCTAATAGCTGATAATTTATGGAATGCTTTTAGCCATGCTCTAAGAATAGAGGCTAAGCAATCTATAATAGCAGCTCTTAGAACAATGAGGGAAATGAGAACCCTCATAGCACAGGAAAAAATTCAAGCTGACCTATACAAAAAGGAATTGGTTAGCAGCACAGGAAATATTCTATACTCTGACATAGTCGGAGAAGCACAGATGTATACATACAAACGGCACAGTTTCCAAGTTATCCTTTCAGCCCAGACTAGAGACAGACAACCAGACTTTGAAAAAGCAAGCCTCATAACTCGGGGAGCTACTCTTATGTCCCAAATCTGCCAAGGGATTATTGAACCTGGAATGGCTCTGATACCAGGAAGCACAGATGCCATCCCCTGGATATGGCTCACTGGTGAAGTAATCTCAGATTTCCAGGAAGGAAGAAAAGAAACACTGCTAAACACAGGATTCGTCAGATATATCAATATTCTGAATGAAGAAAACCTTAAAATCTTGCCCCTTGAAGCTACTAAGGTTTTAAAAAAGACAATTAAGGAATACCCATATTCCCTTATCACATATGTCTTGGCCCCAGGTGAGTTTTATCTCATAAGGATCATTCCTGATGACATAGAAAGACTCACTATCTCACATGAAGACTTGGTTGATCCCCCAGAAATATGGACATGTCCAGATGTCCTAAGACAAAGAGCCTTCTCACTAGAAGACCTCAGCTTACAGCTGGGAAGCCCAGAAGGAGAAACTTGGTACACTCTCTATTATTCTCCATCTATAGTAATCCAAGCAGAAACAATCATCGGATCAGGCACAGTTGAAAAAGTAAACAAGGGACATGCTCCTCTATGTATTTCTCTACCCAGTTCTCTTCCCGAGATTACTGCTATAGGCATGAACACTCCCCGGATCCTGGATCAAGCCCAGCTCATTGCTCCAGTAGACTCCACTACAGGGCTGAAAAGACAGCGCAGTAGCCTTACTGAAAAAGAAGAAACAGTCAACAATGACTGCAGCACAGATATTACTGAAGAAGCAGACAGCATCTGACAAAAGAGGCTCCCTTATCCAGATAAAGGCCAGACACAAAGCCTTTCGCACAGCTCAAGGCAAAAAGCAGTCTATACATCGAAGACCGCTCCTGCACAGTAGAGACATATAATCTCTTTTTTGCACAGTGTACACATGTGATCTCTTTTGAGATCTTTATCTCCATTTTAGTTTTAGAAGTTTGAGATCCGAATCCCTGGCTTGTCTATATAAAGGGATGTTTGGTTTGTAGTAGATATAGAAATTTCCTCCCCTAAGGAAAGCTTTGAAGAAATAGAGGTAATGTTAGGCTAAAGGCCCTGCCGGAATAGCCGGATGGGCGTCTCTCTCTACATTGTAATCTTCTTTTTATACTTTGTTTAAAGTTTTATGTAATATCTGTTTGTTTTGTTTCACCTTCATGTTTTTGTGATCCACTTCTTCTTGAAACAATGCATTATGCATGATAGTAGCAGCCTGTGATAAATTGTGCTAAGGCCATAGTGAGACCTATACCTCAGAGTGGACAACCGGGATATTTTGCCAAGGAGCCATGTGGCGTTAAGGCTGTGTTATCCGAAAAGTCCTAAGTGCTGTAGGTGGTTGAAGATGAGTCCTGTAGCTATATCACCTTACACAGTAATCGCTGTTTGTCCCGAGGAGGCCTGACAAGCCTTCTGAAGGAAACAGTACTAAACTGTTGACCCCAGATAAACTCCGGAAGTTTAAACAAGAAGAAGCCTAGGTTGACCAGAAGCATTGGTGGACCATAACCCACAGCTGTTATATACAATTTTTACTAAGTATGCAAGATTGTTATCTTGTGGAAGAACACCCTGAAGACTATTCCCTTGATTCTCATCCATAGCACTCTTTTACGAGCAGTCTCTCTTACTCTTGAAAGCCTTAATATTTGTCTGCGTGTTCATACTAGCATCTATATTTGGCTTTGTGTTTCTCTTCTGTTTATACTTGTTTTTGTTTGTATATTACAGATATTTTTGGAAAATAGTATAAAAAAAAAAGAGAAAAAGGAAAAGTAGCATTGTTGTGGTATCAGAGCCATCCGACTTGGTTGACTGTTCAGCCAAAGTTGTTCATATGGCACACCGTCCAGGGACATCTGGACAAGCACAGATTTTCAACCCTTCTATACATTTAGTAGGGTTGCCTCTCTTTCAAGAAGTACCCTACTTCAAAAAAACTTGGGAAAACCCAGTTTATGCAGAATACTCAGATCCCAGATCTGCTATTTACATAGGTCTTATAGACTTCCATCTAGAGAGGTTAAAACTTAATTTCCAAGGACCTTATCCTGGATTTAATTTTCCTCACATAGAATCTATCCTCGACATAATAGAGGAAAGAAAAAGACATCTTCTATTAGAAGACATCTTAACCCAAGAAGGCAGGAGACCAGACATCTACGACGTCTTAAAAAGACATAGAAGTCTACTGTTGGAGTTTTTGCAAAAACTCAGACAAATTAAAATAACTCTTAATAAGACTCTCCCAGACAAACACAATCTCATTAATAGTTTACTTGCACAGTATTATGAAGCATATGAACACTTTTGCTTACACATCCCAGAACACATAGCTTCTTTCCAAGAAGCCATGACTTTTGCTAATCAGGAAAACTTGATTCCTGAACCAGTTAAGCCTTATTTAAGGCCTATCCCTGAAATACCAGTCATACATGGAGATGTGCTTGAATTACAAATAGACATTAGAGAAGAAGTGTCTAACATTATGAAATTATTAGCTGATCCTTCAAATGGAGACGCTACAAATCCCAGCTATTATTTACTTAACATCAGAACGTTAGTAAATGACTTCCCTATCCAACAATGGAACCCAGAATACATAATCATGTTGTTTAAAATAATTCAAAATACATTAGACAACTATAGCACAGAAGAGTTCCTCAAGGACCTTCACCCTTATCAATACGCCATCTATATAGATCATAGGAAATTGATAATGGGAATCTACTATTGTATGCAGCATATCCAAGGATATCATAGACATTTTAGGTGGGCTCAGTTTCAAGAAGCCTACGGCACAGATCCAAAAGGATATTTCTTAGTTTCTTTCAACAGACTCTTAAGAGCAGAAGAAGGATATAAGGCCTCTATACAGCAAGGTCTAATAGAGATAGGAGGACACTTGGCAAAATTGGCCAAACAAGGCACAGAACCTTCCAGCAGTTATCATGAATAATTACGAAAGAGTGATTCAGTTATATATGCCTCCTGAATTTATTGCAGAGTGCATATATTGCCCAGGTACATGGAGCAATTTGTTGCCCATACCCTCAGATCCTCTTTTGAGAGACCTTGTGAACGATCTCAAGAAAGAGCATAGGCGCTTTAAAACTCCCAGAGTGCCTAATTTCTTAAAACCTAACCTGTACCTACAAGGTATAACTAGGTTTAGCACAGAATATCCTATATGCAGATGTACTCCACAGCTTATGAGATACATCATCAAGACAGTCAGAATTAGCATAGGAAACCATGGAATAGAAGAACTTTTTAAGTTCAATAGGCCAGACCGATATGCTAATATCATCATGCACAATAGAAAAACTATTGTTGCTACCATTTGTTGTATAAGACAAATCAAAATTCATAACAAATATCCTTTTTGGAAAGATTATATCCAAGCCCATAAAAAGACCCCTTATGATGACTTCTCAGAAATAATAGGTTGTTTACAAAGACAACAGCCCATGTATGAACAAGCTATCCAAGAAATAATCTTGGAAATTGCAGAAAGACACTCCCCTGTTAACAATGAATAGAAAAGGTACTTCTCTTATTGGCCGTATATATACCTGGCTATACGGTGAAGAAAATTTCAGGGAAAACAACTATGTTCTTCTAGATGAAGATCATAGACCCAGTTCTGAATGCTGGTATGAAGAACAACCTTCTAATCATACAGCCCACATCACAGAACCAAAGCCTACACTAAGTCACCTAGCTGCACTAGGAAATTTCCTTAGTGACAGGATTAACTGGTTAACAGAAATGATTGGTAAGATAAACCTTACACAATCAGAAATAGCCAATGAGATAAATCTAAAATTAGATTTAGCAGAGCACTCACTCAACTCATTAGTTACTCAGATTCCAGGAAACCATGCAGAAGCCTTCCAACACTTGTACGAACAAACTTGTTCTACAGGAAGACTCCAAGAGAAAATGTTCCAAGAAATGGAACAAATCAACCAAGGGATATTCCAAATATCTAAAAGACTTAAAAGCCTAGAAAAGGCTACTGGCGCAGAATATGTGGAAAATGAATCATGAATATTACAAGATATGAAAACCACATGCAAGCACAGAAGGCTGAATTTTTATCTATGGATGATTTCTTAGAAAAAGTCCAGCACATAATTATGACAGGAGGCCATAATTTTTTAATGCAAAGAGAAAGGTTAGAAAAGCTTACCAGCTTACAGCTAACCCAAACAATCGGAAAATCTCAGAATTTTCTAACCACAGCCTTGGTACAATTAAGAGAAGAAATTCTCGCTCATGAAAAGATTATAGAAACAAATCAAGAAAACCTTAGAGAAGGGCTTGAAAAATTTTTTATAATTTTTAATGAATACCAAACTAACCTTAGCAATGGGCTTAATTCCCTTGCTACACAGTTCAAACCTATTAAGAACACTGGTGATGATATCCATCAAAATCTTACCAGTACTTATACCTTACTCACAGACATAGACAATAGGTTACAACGAGAACACTTACATCTTAGAGATGAGATTTCCCAGCTAAGGTCACATCTGGCCACTGTCCATTATCAGTATCCCATCCAAGGAATTACTGATACTATCAATAATGCAGAAGCTAGGATAAAATCTTTAGTCGAATTCACTAAAGAAGAAATCCTCCAAAACTTTGATAGAAACATCAAACTTATAGAAGACACTTATGCTAATCTACTATTAGATATTCAACCATTAAAAGAGCTTCCTAATAGTATTCTCAGACAAAACCAAAGCAATCATAACATACAAGAAGTTATGATAAAAGAGCTGCACAGTAAAATTGACCATCTCCAACACAATATGGAGAAAGCAGACAATAAAGCCAAAGCACAGGAAAACAAGATTGACATCTTGTTAAAAGGTTCTAATAAGGAAAGAATTACAATTCCTATCCAAAGAACCATAGCCACCCAGCTTAAACCACCAGAACATCCTTTAGGAGGAAACCCAGAACTTAATATGTTCCATTTAAAAAACCTCGGAACACAATTAAAGAAAAAAGTCACCAAAAAGAAACCCAAAATGAATTGGAATGAATTCGGTGATAAAGAATGGCAAATTGTTGCTGATTATATCAGAGAACAAAAACTTCCTCCTGTCAGACATGAAGACCTTTTTATTCTAGGCAAAAGACCTAAAGGGAAGACTTACAGAATTACCAAATGGGGTAATTATCACAAGGTTAACCAAATACACCAAAAATTTGATGTATTTCATCCAGCTCTAATTGATGATGCGGAGAAGGCAGGCTTCTCCTATATCTCCTTTGGTTTGTTCCAGTGTAAGATGCAAGGATTACACCATCCTGACCCAGATGTTAAACTATGTATTATCCTTGTTGATGAAAGAGCTAAAACCTTTCTTAAAAGCATAGTTGGAATAGGGCAATTAAATCTTCAAGAAAACATTGCCTATTTTAGCGTAATCCCAGGATTTGTTCTACCTTTACAAGCTGCAAAGCATCTCAAGTTAATGGTAGCCACCCGTGGATATGAAAATTATGATATTCGCGATGGGATAATCTCTGTCCAGCACCAGAGCAGAATTATGTTCACTAATTTTGCTCAAGATGGATTATTATTCCATATCCAAAGAGGAAGACTAAATGAACAAGTACTAGTCAGAACCTCTAAGGAAATGTCAGACTATACCTTTAGAAAAATGCCCACTAAAGGACTCCTCAGAGATATAGGCATGTGGAATTTTCCAAAAATCCACCCTGCCCCTCAAGAGAAGTACAATGTCTTAGACTTTGTACATCAAGATGAGAACAACAATGTTTCTCTAAAATTTGGAGTACCAACCAAAGTAACTCCAAAAACCAATCAAGAGCTTGAAGAAGAATTCCATACTCCTCCCCAGCATCTAATGGATCAAAACCATCCTCGGAGATCTCTAGGAATTAGTCCTAATTTAAAAAGACCTATGATCAAGCTACAAAAATCTGCTTCTTCTAACAGTCTTTTTGGATCCTCAACCTCTGAACATCATAGTCTAAATATGATGAAAATTCACGAAGCCCAGAATTTTGAACAACTTGAAACCATTCTTAAGGAACAAACTATTCCTTCGGAATCCCAACCTACTCCTCAGATCCACCTCAATGTTATAAATATTGATGGGGATGAAGATGAAGTCATAAAAGCCAACACTGTCTTCAAAACTCCACTCTATGCAAAGGACATAGAACCTTTTCCTACAAAAAGTCATATCTTTGAAGGAAAAAATTTTATGGCAGAAAGGCCTATAAACCCAGTTGGAATCCAATTAAATTTGGATGGAGTTAGGAACATAGAAAGGGCCCTGGCCCAATGGAAAGAACAGATGGAAATCTGTTTTACCATGAACCCAGACTGGGATGCTGACAGTTGTCACTCCTATGCGGAGCTATCCATGAAAGGGATAGTAAAGACCTATATCCAAAACCTAAAAAAAGGTCTTACCCAGAATGATATTCTTCTACTCCAAAGATATGAAGAAGAGTATAAAGATAAAAGAAATGTAGACGGATACATTTATTTTATCACAAGAGAATTCATAGGCCAAACCAGAGCCAGAACTTCCAATGAAAAGCTAGAACAAGCAAAGTTCAAGCTCTCCCAGCTCAAGCTATGTAAATTAAAATACATAGAAGAATATAGCAACAATTTTAAGGCCATATTCTATAAATGTGAAGATGATTCCCTAAAGGATGAATTTTTTAGAAAAATACCCATCATAGGAGAATACATTCTCTTAGCCTATAAAGAATGGCAAGGGAAATATGATGGAATCCAATATCTTAAAGATGATACCTTAGGAGAGAGAATTAACTTTACCCAAGATTATATTTCTCGAAGAAGAAAAGACGAGAAAGAAAGAAAGCTGCTTGACTCAGCATTCTCAGAAATCTCTTTCAAAGATGAAAGGGATGATGAACTCCCCATTCAATGGGGATGCTCTGAACATAAACACAGAAAAAGTAAATCCAAACACAAAAGATTTAAACACAGAAGAGATGCTGATTTCTTTCCTTCTAAAAGGAATTCCAAGAAATCATACAATTTTAGAAAGTCAAGAACTTTCAAAAACCCAGACAAGAGAGCTAAAAAGCTAAAAAAAAGAAGATATTGGAAGAAAAATGATTCTCCCAATAAAAAGATTCCTAATTATAGGAAAGATAAACCACCTAATACATCTAACAAAGAATGTTGGACTTGTGGAGAAATAGGACATTTTGCTCCAAACTGTCCAAAAAAGCATAAGAAAGCAGAACGTGTTAACATGGTAGAACTCATGTTACAATATGCTGACCTATATGACTTTGATATTTTATATCAAGTCGAAATAATAGATATAGACCAAGAATCAGTCTATTCTATTCTCACAGAAAGCACTAGTGACGAAGATCCTCTCACTTCTACTGATACAGAAGAAGAAGATAAATATTTTTCTTCCTCCGACATACAACTAAACATGGTTGTTATCCACGATGAAAGCTCTTCCAGTCCTTATAGTAAATTTGAAAACCAAACCTTGAACTGGAAAACTTCTAAATGGACCCTAAAACATTGGCATTTTAGGGAGAACCCACCTCCTCCTGATATACCAATACACTTTTATATTGGTATCTCCAGAAACATTCACCTATGTGAATACTGTGGTTACTCCACAACCAATGGAGGAAAAGAAGAAGATGTTATCTTCATTAATGAAAAATATAGCCTTCATTTTCATAAAACCTGTTTCCTTGCAGTTCTCCAGGAAAACAGAGGAAAACATGCTATGGATATCGTCCTCAATGGGTTAGGACAATATTGGAAAGAGATTGAGGAGTATAGACTTTCTCAATATTTGATTAAACGCCAGAATTTATCTGACGCTATCCCAGTCCCTATTCTTACTCCCAAGTTGGAAGAAGACGATGACGATTACACACAGCATCGGCAAAAAGACAACTTTACAGACAGAAAACAAAAATCTATTGTGATCAATACTAGCATAGATGTTAAATTTCATCAATATAAAGGAGATATCCTTTATACACAGATTTGTATTGCATCTTTAGATGATCTTCTCATTGAAGCCCTTATTGATACAGGGGCAAGTACCTCGTTTATCAAAAAAGGGATCATCCCAGATAGTCTTATGACTACCATTGATAAACCTGTCTATGGGACAGGAGCTAATAACAGTGAGTTTGTTCTCAACCGACAAACTGAATGCCTCTTAATCAAAATCCAAGACTCCCTCCATAAGATCAAGTTTCTTGAAATTGCCCTCAATTTCACAGATGCCCTCCTCGGGATGGATTTCCTTTGCGATTTTGAATCTTATACTTTTCACATGAGGCCCACTCCTCAGTTACAACTCCATCTTAGTGGGCGGACTTTTACCCTTCCCCTCTACGCTCACGAGGAAAAGTATCTCCCTGTTTTCAAAGACGCTGCGAAGAGTGGTGACACGGCTAGACCACAAACACCGTCCCTAAACCCTAAACCACCACCAAAATGCAGATGTAAAAATTGTAAGTATGATTCCTCTACATGCAGATGTCATCTTACTCAAGAAACCCAGATAGATAATTATCTCCATGAGATAATTATCTATCTGGGTTTCTTGAGTAAGATGACATCTGCATGTAGAGGAATCATACTTACAATTTTTACATCTGCATTTTGGTGGTGGTTTAGGGTTTAGGGACGGTGTTTGTGGTCTAGCCGTGTCACCACTCTTCGCAGCGTCTTTGAAAACAGGGAGATACTTTTCCTCGTGAGCGTAGAGGGGAAGGGTAAAAGTCCGCCCACTAAGATGGAGTTGTAACTGAGGAGTGGGCCTCATGTGAAAAGTATAAGATTCAAAATCGCAAAGGAAATCCATCCCGAGGAGGGCATCTGTGAAATTGAGGGCAATTTCAAGAAACTTGATCTTATGGAGGGAGTCTTGGATTTTGATTAAGAGGCATTCAGTTTGTCGGTTGAGAACAAACTCACTGTTATTAGCTCCTGTCCCATAGACAGGTTTATCAATGGTAGTCATAAGACTATCTGGGATGATCCCTTTTTTGATAAACGAGGTACTTGCCCCTGTATCAATAAGGGCTTCAATGAGAAGATCATCTAAAGATGCAATACAAATCTGTGTATAAAGGATATCTCCTTTATATTGATGAAATTTAACATCTATGCTAGTATTGATCACAATAGATTTTTGTTTTCTGTCTGTAAAGTTGTCTTTTTGCCGATGCTGTGTGTAATCGTCATCGTCTTCTTCCAACTTGGGAGTAAGAATAGGGACTGGGATAGCGTCAGATAAATTCTGGCGTTTAATCAAATATTGAGAAAGTCTATACTCCTCAATCTCTTTCCAATATTGTCCTAACCCATTGAGGACGATATCCATAGCATGTTTTCCTCTGTTTTCCTGGAGAACTGCAAGGAAACAGGTTTTATGAAAATGAAGGCTATATTTTTCATTAATGAAGATAACATCTTCTTCTTTTCCTCCATTGGTTGTGGAGTAACCACAGTATTCACATAGGTGAATGTTTCTGGAGATACCAATATAAAAGTGTATTGGTATATCAGGAGGAGGTGGGTTCTCCCTAAAATGCCAATGTTTTAGGGTCCATTTAGAAGTTTTCCAGTTCAAGGTTTGGTTTTCAAATTTACTATAAGGACTGGAAGAGCTTTCATCGTGGATAACAACCATGTTTAGTTGTATGTCGGAGGAAGAAAAATATTTATCTTCTTCTTCTGTATCAGTAGAAGTGAGAGGATCTTCGTCACTAGTGCTTTCTGTGAGAATAGAATAGACTGATTCTTGGTCTATATCTATTATTTCGACTTGATATAAAATATCAAAGTCATATAGGTCAGCATATTGTAACATGAGTTCTACCATGTTAACACGTTCTGCTTTCTTATGCTTTTTTGGACAGTTTGGAGCAAAATGTCCTATTTCTCCACAAGTCCAACATTCTTTGTTAGATGTATTAGGTGGTTTATCTTTCCTATAATTAGGAATCTTTTTATTGGGAGAATCATTTTTCTTCCAATATCTTCTTTTTTTTAGCTTTTTAGCTCTCTTGTCTGGGTTTTTGAAAGTTCTTGACTTTCTAAAATTGTATGATTTCTTGGAATTCCTTTTAGAAGGAAAGAAATCAGCATCTCTTCTGTGTTTAAATCTTTTGTGTTTGGATTTACTTTTTCTGTGTTTATGTTCAGAGCATCCCCATTGAATGGGGAGTTCATCATCCCTTTCATCTTTGAAAGAGATTTCTGAGAATGCTGAGTCAAGCAGCTTTCTTTCTTTCTCGTCTTTTCTTCTTCGAGAAATATAATCTTGGGTAAAGTTAATTCTCTCTCCTAAGGTATCATCTTTAAGATATTGGATTCCATCATATTTCCCTTGCCATTCTTTATAGGCTAAGAGAATGTATTCTCCTATGATGGGTATTTTTCTAAAAAATTCATCCTTTAGGGAATCATCTTCACATTTATAGAATATGGCCTTAAAATTGTTGCTATATTCTTCTATGTATTTTAATTTACATAGCTTGAGCTGGGAGAGCTTGAACTTTGCTTGTTCTAGCTTTTCATTGGAAGTTCTGGCTCTGGTTTGGCCTATGAATTCTCTTGTGATAAAATAAATGTATCCGTCTACATTTCTTTTATCTTTATACTCTTCTTCATATCTTTGGAGTAGAAGAATATCATTCTGGGTAAGACCTTTTTTTAGGTTTTGGATATAGGTCTTTACTATCCCTTTCATGGATAGCTCCGCATAGGAGTGACAACTGTCAGCATCCCAGTCTGGGTTCATGGTAAAACAGATTTCCATCTGTTCTTTCCATTGGGCCAGGGCCCTTTCTATGTTCCTAACTCCATCCAAATTTAATTGGATTCCAACTGGGTTTATAGGCCTTTCTGCCATAAAATTTTTTCCTTCAAAGATATGACTTTTTGTAGGAAAAGGTTCTATGTCCTTTGCATAGAGTGGAGTTTTGAAGACAGTGTTGGCTTTTATGACTTCATCTTCATCCCCATCAATATTTATAACATTGAGGTGGATCTGAGGAGTAGGTTGGGATTCCGAAGGAATAGTTTGTTCCTTAAGAATGGTTTCAAGTTGTTCAAAATTCTGGGCTTCGTGAATTTTCATCATATTTAGACTATGATGTTCAGAGGTTGAGGATCCAAAAAGACTGTTAGAAGAAGCAGATTTTTGTAGCTTGATCATAGGTCTTTTTAAATTAGGACTAATTCCTAGAGATCTCCGAGGATGGTTTTGATCCATTAGATGCTGGGGAGGAGTATGGAATTCTTCTTCAAGCTCTTGATTGGTTTTTGGAGTTACTTTGGTTGGTACTCCAAATTTTAGAGAAACATTGTTGTTCTCATCTTGATGTACAAAGTCTAAGACATTGTACTTCTCTTGAGGGGCAGGGTGGATTTTTGGAAAATTCCACATGCCTATATCTCTGAGGAGTCCTTTAGTGGGCATTTTTCTAAAGGTATAGTCTGACATTTCCTTAGAGGTTCTGACTAGTACTTGTTCATTTAGTCTTCCTCTTTGGATATGGAATAATAATCCATCTTGAGCAAAATTAGTGAACATAATTCTGCTCTGGTGCTGGACAGAGATTATCCCATCGCGAATATCATAATTTTCATATCCACGGGTGGCTACCATTAACTTGAGATGCTTTGCAGCTTGTAAAGGTAGAACAAATCCTGGGATTACGCTAAAATAGGCAATGTTTTCTTGAAGATTTAATTGCCCTATTCCAACTATGCTTTTAAGAAAGGTTTTAGCTCTTTCATCAACAAGGATAATACATAGTTTAACATCTGGGTCAGGATGGTGTAATCCTTGCATCTTACACTGGAACAAACCAAAGGAGATATAGGAGAAGCCTGCCTTCTCCGCATCATCAATTAGAGCTGGATGAAATACATCAAATTTTTGGTGTATTTGGTTAACCTTGTGATAATTACCCCATTTGGTAATTCTGTAAGTCTTCCCTTTAGGTCTTTTGCCTAGAATAAAAAGGTCTTCATGTCTGACAGGAGGAAGTTTTTGTTCTCTGATATAATCAGCAACAATTTGCCATTCTTTATCACCGAATTCATTCCAATTCATTTTGGGTTTCTTTTTGGTGACTTTTTTCTTTAATTGTGTTCCGAGGTTTTTTAAATGGAACATATTAAGTTCTGGGTTTCCTCCTAAAGGATGTTCTGGTGGTTTAAGCTGGGTGGCTATGGTTCTTTGGATAGGAATTGTAATTCTTTCCTTATTAGAACCTTTTAACAAGATGTCAATCTTGTTTTCCTGTGCTTTGGCTTTATTGTCTGCTTTCTCCATATTGTGTTGGAGATGGTCAATTTTACTGTGCAGCTCTTTTATCATAACTTCTTGTATGTTATGATTGCTTTGGTTTTGTCTGAGAATACTATTAGGAAGCTCTTTTAATGGTTGAATATCTAATAGTAGATTAGCATAAGTGTCTTCTATAAGTTTGATGTTTCTATCAAAGTTTTGGAGGATTTCTTCTTTAGTGAATTCGACTAAAGATTTTATCCTAGCTTCTGCATTATTGATAGTATCAGTAATTCCTTGGATGGGATACTGATAATGGACAGTGGCCAGATGTGACCTTAGCTGGGAAATCTCATCTCTAAGATGTAAGTGTTCTCGTTGTAACCTATTGTCTATGTCTGTGAGTAAGGTATAAGTACTGGTAAGATTTTGATGGATATCATCACCAGTGTTCTTAATAGGTTTGAACTGTGTAGCAAGGGAATTAAGCCCATTGCTAAGGTTAGTTTGGTATTCATTAAAAATTATAAAAAATTTTTCAAGCCCTTCTCTAAGGTTTTCTTGATTTGTTTCTATAATCTTTTCATGAGCGAGAATTTCTTCTCTTAATTGTACCAAGGCTGTGGTTAGAAAATTCTGAGATTTTCCGATTGTTTGGGTTAGCTGTAAGCTGGTAAGCTTTTCTAACCTTTCTCTTTGCATTAAAAAATTATGGCCTCCTGTCATAATTATGTGCTGGACTTTTTCTAAGAAATCATCCATAGATAAAAATTCAGCCTTCTGTGCTTGCATGTGGTTTTCATATCTTGTAATATTCATGATTCATTTTCCACATATTCTGCGCCAGTAGCCTTTTCTAGGCTTTTAAGTCTTTTAGATATTTGGAATATCCCTTGGTTGATTTGTTCCATTTCTTGGAACATTTTCTCTTGGAGTCTTCCTGTAGAACAAGTTTGTTCGTACAAGTGTTGGAAGGCTTCTGCATGGTTTCCTGGAATCTGAGTAACTAATGAGTTGAGTGAGTGCTCTGCTAAATCTAATTTTAGATTTATCTCATTGGCTATTTCTGATTGTGTAAGGTTTATCTTACCAATCATTTCTGTTAACCAGTTAATCCTGTCACTAAGGAAATTTCCTAGTGCAGCTAGGTGACTTAGTGTAGGCTTTGGTTCTGTGATGTGGGCTGTATGATTAGAAGGTTGTTCTTCATACCAGCATTCAGAACTGGGTCTATGATCTTCATCTAGAAGAACATAGTTGTTTTCCCTGAAATTTTCTTCACCGTATAGCCAGGTATATATACGGCCAATAAGAGAAGTACCTTTTCTATTCATTGTTAACAGGGGAGTGTCTTTCTGCAATTTCCAAGATTATTTCTTGGATAGCTTGTTCATACATGGGCTGTTGTCTTGTAAACAACCTATTATTTCTGAGAAGTCATCATAAGGGGTCTTTTTATGGGCTTGGATATAATCTTTCCAAAAAGGATATTTGTTATGAATTTTGATTTGTCTTATACAACAAATGGTAGCAACAATAGTTTTTCTATTGTGCATGATGATATTAGCATATCGGTCCTGCCGATTGAACTTAAAAAGTTCTTCTATTCCATGGTTTCCTATGCTAATTCTGACTGTCTTGATGATGTATCTCATAAGCTGTGGAGTACATCTGCATATAGGATATTCTGTGCTAAACCTAGTTATACCTTGTAGGTACAGGTTAGGTTTTAAGAAATTAGGCACTCTGGGAGTTTTAAAGCGCCTATGCTCTTTCTTGAGATCGTTCACAAGGTCTCTCAAAAGAGGATCTGAGGGTATGGGCAACAAATTGCTCCATGTACCTGGGCAATATATGCACTCTGCAATAAATTCAGGAGGCATATATAACTGAATCACTCTTTCGTAATTATTCATGATAACTGCTGGAAGGTTCTGTGCCTTGTTTGGCCAATTTTGCCAAGTGTCCTCCTATCTCTATTAGACCTTGCTGTATAGAGGCTTATATCCTTCTTCTGCTCTTAAGAGTCTGTTGAAGAAACTAAGAAATATCCTTTTGGATCTGTGCCGTAGGCTTCTTGAAACTGAGCCCACCTAAAATGTCTATGATATCCTTGGATATGCTGCATACAATAGTAGATTCCCATTATCAATTTCCTATGATCTATATAGATGGCGTATTGATAAGGGTGAAGGTCCTTGAGGAACTCTTCTGTGCTATAGTTGTCTAATGTATTTTGAATTATTTTAAACAACATGATTATGTATTCTGGGTTCCATTGTTGGATAGGGAAGTCATTTACTAACGTTCTGATGTTAAGTAAATAATAGCTGGGATTTTGTAGCGTCTCCATTTGAAGGATCAGCTAATAATTTCATAATGTTAGACACTTCTTCTCTAATGTCTATTTGTAATTCAAGCACATCTCCATGTATGACTGGTATTTCAGGGATAGGCCTTAAATAAGGCCTTAACTGGTTCAGGAATCAAGTTTTCCTGATTAGCAAAAGTCATGGCTTCTTGGAAAGAAGCTATGTGTTCTGGGATGTGTAAGCAAAAGTGTTCATATGCTTCATAATACTGTGCAAGTAAACTATTAATGAGATTGTGTTTGTCTGGGAGAGTCTTATTAAGAGTTATTTTAATTTGTCTGAGTTTTTGCAAAAACTCCAACAGTAGACTTCTATGTCTTTTTAAGACGTCGTAGATGTCTGGTCTCCTGCCTTCTTGGGTTAAGATGTCTTCTAATAGAAGATGTCTTTTTCTTTCCTCTATTATGTCGAGGATAGATTCTATGTGAGGAAAATTAAATCCAGGATAAGGTCCTTGGAAATTAAGTTTTAACCTCTCTAGATGGAAGTCTATAAGACCTATGTAAATAGCAGATCTGGGATCTGAGTATTCTGCATAAACTGGGTTTTCCAAGTTTTTTCGAAGTAGGGTACTCTTGAAAGAGAGGCAACCCTACTAAATGTATAGAAGGGTTGAAAATCTGTGCTTGTCCAGATGTCCCTGGACGGTGTGCCATATGAACAACTTTGGCTGAACAGTCAACCAAGTCGGATGGCTCTGATACCACAACAATGCTACTTTTCCTTTTTCTCTTTTTTTTTTTTATACTATTTTCCAAAAATATCTGTAATATACAACAAAAACAAGTATAACACAGAAGAGAAACACAAAGCCAAATATAGATGCTAGTATGAACACGCAGACAAATATTAAGGCTTTCAAGAGTAAGAGAGACTGCTCGTAAAAGAGTGCTATGGATGAGAATCAAGGAATAGTCTTCAGGGTGTTCTTCCACAAGATAACAATCTTGCATACTTAGTAAAAATTGTATATAACAGCTGTGGGTTATGGTCCACCAATGCTTCTGGTCAACCTAGGCTTCTTCTTGTTTAAACTTCGGAGTTTATCTGGGGTCAACAGTTTAGTAACTTGTTTCCTTCAGAAGGCTTGTCAGGCCTCCTCGGGACAAACAGCGATTACTGTGTAAGGTGATATAGCTACAGGACTCATCTTCAACCACCTACAGCACTTAGGACTTTTCGGATAACACAGACCTTAACGCCACATGGCTCCTTGGCAAAATATCCCGGTTGTCCACTCTGAGGTATAGGTCTCACTATGGCCTTAGCACAATTTATCACAGGCTGCTACTATCATGCATAATGCATTGTTTCAAGAAGAAGTGGATCACAAAAACATGAAGGTGAAACAAAACAAACAGATATTACATAAAACTTTAAACAAAGTATAAAAAGAAGATTACAATGTAGAGAGAGACGCCCATCCGGCTATTCCGCAGGGCCTTTAGCCTAACATTACCTCTATTTCTTCAAAGCTTTCCTTAGGGGAGGAAATTTCTATATCTACTACAAACCAAAACATCCCTTTATATAGACAAGCAGGGATTCGGATCTCAAACTTCTAAAACTAAAATGGAGATAAAGATCTCAAAAGAGATCACATGTGTACACTGTGCAAAAAAGAGATTATATGTCTCTACTGTGCAGGAGCGGTCTTCGATGTATAGACTGCTTTTTGCCTTGAGCTGTGCGAAAGGCTTTGTGTCTGGCTTTATCTGGATAAGGGAGCCTCTTTTGTCAGATGCTGTCTGCCTTCTTCAGTAATATCTGTGCTGCAGTCATTGTTGACTGTTTCTTCTTTTTCAGTAAGGCTACTGCGCTGTCCTTTTCAGCCCTGTAGTGGAGTCCTACTGGAGCAATGAGCTGGGTTGATCCAGGATCCGGGGAGTGTTCATGCCTATAGCAGTAATCTCGGGAAGAGAACCTGGGTAGAGAAATACATAGAGGAGCATGTCCCTTGTTTACTTTTTCAACTGTGCCTGATCGATGATTGTTTCTGCTTGGATTACTATAGATGGAGAATAATAGAGAGTGTTACCAAGTACTTA
>JAQQXO010000227.1:0-43835 GCA_029852735.1 Persea americana | reverse complement strand
CGCCTCAAATTCCACGATCGCCAATTGTAGGTGAAAATGATGCATTCTTTGCTCCAGGATATCATCACAGTGATAGAATGACTCCAGATCATACTAACAATAATGCATGGTCAAACATGCGGTCGCAAAATTCACCTAACCCTCGGACGATGTCGCCGGCGTTCAACAGAGGTGGTACACCCAATGGTCAACATTCACCTGGTATGCAAAACTTTAGCCAACCCAATGCGGCATCGGCATTCACGCAACAGAACACATCCTATCACGCTCCGATAGCGCGGCCTGCAGCCACGCTCCCTCAATTCAACGACGATCTGAGGCAGCCTGCCTTGCCGTTCGCCAACCCATCGCGCCGTGGTAGTCCGGCAAGCGATAACGCTGATCGATGGCGAGTAGGTGTAGGATATCACTGATCTGTACAAATGACGAACGGTAATAATAATGTCAGTATGGTATGTAGCTGTGCACGATATGGACAAAGTAGGTTTATGGGCACACATTGATTTTTGATAGATATGTATGTAGCGCATGATGGATTCCCGGCAAATTTCGATGTCAATGCCTACGTCGTAAAGTGGTCGGCTGGCGTGCGGAAGTCGTCTTGAAATACTGTTTTGGGCCACAATTCAGCGATCATCGATGTCAGCGATAAATACAAAGCTTGTCATTGCGACTGTGACTATGCATACTTGTAGACCATGAGCGAGCCAAAGTTGACTATCCGGATGAACTCGCCGGTCATGACCCCCGAAACGAAGATGAAACCGGCCACTCATCTTCCAAGGTCACTTCCTCAAACACCGAATTGGCTTGACACTTCAATCTCTACTGCGCCCTCATCGGCACTTTCACAATCGACTCGACTCTGGGACTTTGGCGACTCACTTCTGAGCGATGACGGCGAATCAATAGCGAGTTCTTGTGACGATGTGCTTGGTCCGGAACTCGACATTGAAGCGCTCGATATCGGGTCCCCGGTAAAGCATGACAGGGAGAAATTAGATCTTATGCAGGAGATTGCACAGGGATCGCACGCGACTGTCTATCGTGCTCGGTATCGAGGCATGACCGTCGCGGCAAAAGTGGCAAGTTCGAGGGCTACGATTGAATATCTACGTCGTGAGAAGCAGGTCTTGGAGTGCCTTCACGAGCGATTGAGTGTAAAGCACATCATTAATTACTACCCGTCTTCGTCCCCGATACTTCTCATGGAACTTGCGGACTGTGATCTTATGCAGTACATTTACGGCGTCGATCCACGAGACAGACATGACGTATGGCGACAACATTCGCCGTCAATCGTCTCCGCAATAGAGTCAATACACAGTATTGGCATGATTCATGGTGACATCAAGCCACGCAATATCTTGATGGTCCGGGGAGTCCTTAAGCTTTGTGATTTCGAGACGGCATTTACCTTGGACAACGCTTTGCCACGGCCGCTGGAAAAGACGTCCGATGTTGTTGGGACGAATGCGTTCCAGGCGCCAGAACTTTTAAGTCCCTTGTCGGTACCTACTCTGGCGAGCGATGTATGGGCGCTGGGCATGACGTTGCTGGTGCTAGCCACTGCCGAAGAACCTTACTCACGAGCCCGAAGTAACGTCGAGCGCATCATGCAGATTCAGCGCGGTGATCCTCTTCGATTCATCGAAGCCACTCTGCCGCCCGATATCGAAAGCTTTGTACGAATTTGCTGCACGAGAGACCTCAGCAAGCGACCCACAGCTGCTAAACTTGCAGCGAAATTTTGATTTGACCAGTTCTTAGCGATGGCAATTGTAATGTATACTTTAACGTATGAATGAATCACATAATCCAGCGATACAGACCAGCTGCAATCAAGCTGTATCCGATGACTCCGAATCCACTTTTTCTCAATAAATAGGAGTACCGCAATTTAGGCAGTTCTTGCAGATATAGCTTGTGTTCCTCCTTGAGTTGCTTGCGACCTTCATATAACACGTACAACCCACTTCCAGCGAAGGTGACTGACCCGATAAACCTGCGTCAGTCGGAGATAGAAGGAAGACCTACCTGCACGGCGTGCAATCATAAGGATCTCTGAAAGTGGAGCTATCGACTTCTGCAGCTGGAGCTTGATTCATGCTAGACTCTTGTGATCAACGCGCAAATTCAACACTGTAACATGAACAAGCTATAGATGGAGTCCCTCTACATCATAGGCACTAAAGATCAAGTCCTATATGAACACAACTGGTGCAATAGATCCTTCTTGGTCGTCGCTGATGGCTGGATCAAGGAACGTGCCCAGCGACAGTCAGAAGATTCTGATATCGCACCAATCACAGAGATATCAGGCAACATAGTCTTCAGCGCTACCAGAGGACTTTTGACAATCTTGTGCATCGCGTCTAGGGATATAGACGCTGCATATGGTCTCGAGATTGTGCATCGTATATTCACCGTTTTCGAGGAGTACTTTGGCATCAGTGTCGCTACCACGGAGCTCATACAGAATAACCTCGACACCGTGACTGAATTGTTGTGTGAGATGTTTGATCATGGGCACACTCTCACGCTTGAATCTGATGCAATGAAGGATCTCGTGCTGCCGCCGTCGTTACTCAACAAGTTGATGAATGTCGCTGGGATGCAATCAAAATACGAACAACAGGGACAACTCTCGACGGTGCCCTGGCGTAGGGCAAAGGTGAAGTACACAAGCAATGAAATCTTTGTCGATGTCGTGGAAGAATTGAAGGCTACGATTGACAGGACTGGCAAGTTTGTCACCTCGGATATTAATGGGGAAATCATTTGCAACACAAAGTTGTCAGGATCGCCGGACGTGACTATTAGCTTGAAACCGACAAATTTGCTGACGCTGCCATTGTTACACCAATGTATAGATCGCGCGAAGTTCCAGAGTACGCCAGGGACAGTATCGTTCATGCCACCAGATGGACAATTTAGTCTGTTGTCCTACTCAACGGAAATATACACGAATAGATCGTCGCCACTTGCTTTCGGTGTTCAATTCGCTCCGGGCAAGCAAGCAGACTCATTCGAGATTGTACTTTCCGTCAGACAAGGTTGTCCTGAGTCTCTGGTCATAGAAGTGCCACTACCGGCATCATGCAAAAGTGTGCGGTATACGCCTAATCGAGGAGATTGCATCCCTTCAGGAAATCGCAATAAAGCAATGACATTACTGCAATGGACAGTTCCGGGACTGTCAAACAAAGTCAATCCGAATTCCAAGATCATATTGACTTGCTCGAACGTGCCTGATGGTTTGAAACAGCTCACGTATGTCAGAGTTACTGGTACGATGGGTAATGCATCAATTAGTGGGTTGAAGGTGGACTCGCTCAAGATTCATCGAGCAGGTGATTGGAAGCCATACAAGGGAGTAAAGTATACCACGACAGTTGATGTTGTATACCGTGTGAGATGATGGTGATGGTAATGGTAATGATGATGTATGATATTATATTGTGTATAGATGATGAATGGATGGTACAAGTACTCGTTGGTAACTTACTGAAGAGATACACATGATTGGAATTCTCCGCACCAAATTGCAGATCACCAGAACCGGGCATCAAATCTCGATTCAGCAACGACGACATTCAACTCCATATTACAGCGACTGCCAGTGGAACAATTTAGATTAGAGGCTAGTTAGAGCCCGCACTAGTACTCGAGAAGGATATCTCGACGATGAGCTCTCCGATGCAATCGCCTCGTGTTGGCGCTCCCAAACGCCGCTCACTTCGTTCAGAAGCCGCTCCATGGACGCCGACTCCGTCAACGACAGGAGGCACATCTCGCTACTCTGCCGCCCTTTCTCGTCGCTCCTCTCAGTCATCTATTCGTACTGTCGCAACGAGTCACTCGAATTTCTCATCTGCCACGAGTTTCAGCGTATGCTCGACAAAGTTTGACAGAGCCTTTGCATCACAGACACATTTATGGAGTACCTCGTCACCCGCGATATCACGACATCCTTCGATCTCGTCGCAAAGCTCATTACTATCACTTCAGACACTGCCAGCGCATATTTTGGGTAAGCGCCAAAACTTGCATAACCAGTTACGGGCTGTCGAACAAGTAATTCGAGAACATCCAGATTTGAAGGTAGATGAGACCGGGAGCCTTGGCTGGCTATTGGCGCATGAGCGATATCTTATACAATCTGCCATCAAGTACGACGAACGAGCATTGTCTGAATGGGAAGCTGCTCAAGACTGGAATATCTCCGCCCACGAGAGCCCCGTATCAAAGATATTTGTCACACAGCCGAGTAGATTTGGACTCACGCCGGAAGAGCATAAGCGACGAGTCGGACAAGCTCGGCAATTGACGAACAATGCGATCGATCTATGGCGCTTTAGCGATGAGCGGTACCAAGATGCGTTCCAATTGAGGGGTATACGAGAGCGATTACAAGCAGAGACTGTGGAGACTGCAGGCAGCACATCGCATGAATCTGAAGTACGGCCTAAAAGTGGCAAGAAAGATTACAAGACATGGCTAAAGGAAGTCTCGCGGACAGCAGAAGATGGTGTACAAGTGAAAGACGATGGTCGTGTGATGAGAGTTGGCGGTACGAGTGATGGAGATGGCAAGGTACGCTGATTGAGGGTAGAAATAATGATAAAGAGTAATGACAACTTTCGAAACACTACCATCATCACGTCCCATCATCAGTGTTGCAGTCATCATGCCAGTACAGCGTCCCAGTCACTTGAAGAAGTCGACTTTTTGTCTTCACAATCACTACATAAAGCCGTGATTGACGGAGACATTCGACGGATCAAGCGCATTCTCACTTCACATCCTGAGAAAGTCAACCACTTGGACTCCGCGGGCTATACTGCACTGCTATATGCCAGAACCAAAGACGTTGCATCTATACTCATTGAACACGGGGCGGATCTACAAGCCGTAACACCAGCTGGGAGACGATCACTACTTCATAAATCCGTAGCGACCGGGAACCACGAATTAGTGGAATTCTTACAATCACGGGGTATGAAAGATACTCTTGACATTGACGGTCATTACGCCTCTCCTAGTTCTATGCAATAGTTCTCCTGTCATTCTCTCTAGTATGACTATAATCACTTCTTCGGCCCGCCCAGGGGTGCACCGATATCTTTGCCTCTCAATTTGACACCCAACACACGTTCAATCTTGCCCAAGACTTGTTGCGACGGAATTGCCTTTGCCGTCTCATACTCATTAATCACACCTGGCTTCTCATTAATTTTTTGCGCTAGTTCTGCCTGTTTCAACCCCTTCTCGAGCCTGACTTTCGCTATAGTCTTGCCGACATCTAAATCCAACCGCTTCGGTGGGGCGACTTCATTGTCGCGATCGATTTTAGCGAGTCTTTGGCCTTCGGTATCTTTGTGTGCGGCATTAGATCCGGCACTGTATTTCTTTTCGGTCCCGAGAACGGCACCACTGCGTTGGGCAGCGTTTATTTCGGCTTGTGTCCGTGCGACGACGGGGCGGGAGTGGTTTGCTGATTTACCGATTTTGACGACATCGTCCCATCCGGTATTTGAAGGCTGGTATGCCATGATTATTGGTTCTGTGGTGATGTGATGTGATGTGTGGTGTGGTGTCGTATGAATGTATACTGTGAGTTGATACTACCAGTACGTCAGTCAGACCTGAGTGGCACGTGAGATGAGATCTGGAATTTCTACGAATCTGACTTTAGTGATGAGTAACTTCACATAGAAGACTATAACTGGACTTGGGCAATCTCATAGAGATACATTCCGAGCAATTTAGTCCCTTCAATATAGTTACGTCGATCGAGCTTCTCGTTGATTGAGTGGGCTCCATCATTGCCTTGACCCATGGGGAGCAGGCATACATTCTTCCCAAGTGATTCTTCAAATGTCAAAGTCACCGGGATCGAACCACCTTCACGTGTGAGATCTGGCTTGACGTGCTTCATTAGTGCATACTCAGAAGCATGACATACATAAACAGTTTCCGTGGCCTTTGCTGCAGCTTGGAAATTCCAGTGATCAGGTGATGAGTACCATGGCTTTCCAGCATGTAATTCCTCAATCTTGATTGAGTTCTTCGTGCCAAGGGCCTCGAATATCTTTTGCACAAACGATGTCGTCAATTTTGAGACCTCTTCAGGTTTCATGTCAGGGACTGTACGAATCGAGAATTTGCCCTGTACCTTTGCTGGTATGACTGTTTTCGCGCCCTGTTGTCAGCGTGTCTGACTAGGTACTTACGGCTTGAGAAAAGGCTCCTTCGATTCCGTGAATTGATAGCGAGGCTGATGTCAGTGAGTTCTACTGGCGACATACGATATCGCCACCTGGCCATCAATGTCTCTGCAATGGTGTCCTTGATGTTGGTCTTTGAATTGGTCGCGTCCTGCAACTCCTCCAGTGTAAATTCGATATCCTTGTATAGCGCCTTCTCCTTGTCCGTCAATTTTGCTACCGAGTCGTAGATGCCAGGGATTTTGATGTGACCTTTGGTATCGACGAGCTGAGAGAAGACCTGTATCAAGTCAGTCATGGGTTCATGCACAGTCCCGCCCTATTGTTAGCATAGCGTCTGATCATCGTACAAAGACTCCAGAATGTAGGTCAGCGCCAGGTCCGTTTATCACAATGTTGAAGTACGACACACCTCGAAGGCCATAGGTCAAACACGGCTTCGTGCTTCCAAGCCAATAATTGTCTGAAATGCATACAGCATCGACATCCTTGAAGTACTTCTTTGCCTCTGCGATGATCAATTCATCAAGTCCTTCGCTACCATACTCCTCCATGCCCTCAAAGCAGCACTTGAGATTGACCGGGAAATCAATGCCAGCTTTCTTATATGCCTCAATTGCATTGAGCCATCCAAGAACGGGTCCTTTGTCATCGCTGGATCCACGCCCGTACATGCGACCAGTCTTCTCATCATATGTCAATTCAAATGGCTCACTTCCCCAGCCGTCTTCTTTGGAGGCAGGTTGCACATCATAGTGTCCGTAGACGAGGATAGTCTTCTTGGCAGGATCACTACCGTACGTACCAAGTAGTATAGGTGGTAGATCCATGTCTGTACCATGCTGCTTGCCGAGTGGGTTGTCTCTCGACTCGACCTCGATACCCAGCGAGATCATCTGATCTTGCAAGTACTTGCACATTGCGAAGACATCACTTCGATGCGATGGGTCCGCTGATATAGAGGGAATGGAGACTGCTTTGGATAGTCTCTGAACAAAGCTTTCGGCATTATCATCAACAGCTTTCAAGAATTTCTGCACGTTGGTCGTCATGTTGTACTTCGTGATTCGAAACTCGCCTCAAACTACACCACAATGAAGATTAGGATAAAGCCTATTGCTACTGATGCTGCTGATGCTCAAGAGACTCCCAGGATCATCCCGCCTCCTGCTGGAAGTGAACAGCGACATCCAAAGCTCAAGATTAAGCGCTCAAACAACAACTCTTCCAAGATTGTCCTGAGAAAGTCGTTTGTCGCTGGCTATGGCTATGACTCTGAAGCGTCTGACCGCGAGGACGATCCTACCATTGAGAATCACATGATACTGCGCTTCAAACCCGGTAGCGAAGCAGAGTACGTGCGCAACAAGATCAATCAGAAAGAACCTTTGGATGGTATTACCATCAAGTTCAAAGACCCGCGCAATGCGGTCGTCACAGTTCAAGGCAAGATCTTCGCTGCAAAGCTAGTCGATCTTCCTACCATCACGGAGGTACATAAGTCATTTGACAAGAAGAATATCTTCAAGGTCACGGATATATGTCAAATGCTGCTCGTCGGCGACAGAATATCACATGAAGATACGGTCCTCGCGTTGCCGTCAAATCCCAAGGACTACATATTTCCGCACGGTTTGACTCCACCACTAAAGAATGTGCGCACGCGTAGGTTCAGGAAGCGTGCATCGGCAAAGACCATCGAGTCAGTGGAGAAGGAAGTCGAGCGCCTCCTCAATCTCGATGCGCAATCTGAACGGACGACGTATACAATCATGGACCGCGACGAATTCGAAAAAGATTCCTCCCAGCCTCGTATGTCGATGGATCCAGAAGATCGAGATACCGGTAGAGACATCGACATGGACGCTTCGGACGACGAAGACTTTGCGGCCAATTTGGAAGCACAGTTGAACTCTCCCTTTGAATCCTCTGCAACCGCGACTCCTCGAAATGCGTCGGTCTCCTTACAACCCGACCAGACCATTATACAAGACGGTCCTGGCAACGACTCTGAAGCATCGAGTGAAGGCAGTGAAGTCGGTTCAGACGATGATGAAGACGAGGATCGCGACAAGGCTGCCAAGAAGTCAGGGCAAAAGGTTCTAAAGGAAGGAGTCGCCCAACTACAAGCAGTCATCGCAGCAAAGAAGGCAGATATTGAACGAGCCATCAATCCAATAATGAACAAAGGTTGATCTCAACACTACGGAAATTTGAAGCTGAATTAGCAATGAAGCTAGATGAAGCAGAAGGAGCTTTTGACTAAAAAGTCGCTGTTTTGGGAATGAAAATCAAGCTGTAGCAGTAGGAACTGGGGGCAATGGCGGCACGTCTCCGTAAGGATATGCCTTACAAGCTCCAAGTGCAGCGGACTTTGTCGGTGTTCCCAGAGGTTGCGGAAAATACCCTTGCTCTGCCAATTTCATAAAGTTCCACAAATCAGCAGTCTCGGTCTTTCCGGCCCAGAAAATCCAGCCAGCGCCAGTCTCGTATGCTTCCAGCTGTGCGGCGATGAATTCCTTGACTTGCTTCTTCTTTGTCGGCGACATCAACGACAACGAATTCTCATTCGCACAGGATCCGATGGGTTGGCCAGGACTGGTTGCTGGGAAAGATCCTTCGTAGCGAGAACCAGTGAGGAATCCATTCAACCATGTAGCACAATCATTCTCTGCTGCACTCCATTCACCTACGATGGTCCATAGCCTATTGATGGTACCGCTGAGTGGTCCTCTCTTTGAACATGCTACAGTCAACTGCATCGAGTGATTACGACCATTCTCCTCGGGCGAGAAAATTTGATAAAGGTGCGTGTCCGCTGCGATGTGCTGATACTTGTCTGTCGTGAATCGCGTCAACATGCTCGTCAGCGGTGCATAACCATCATGCAAGACTGTAATTCGATGATCAGATTTTGTGATCGCGTAGGCTTCATCGTAGAATGCGTAAATGTCTTCGAGTGGCATCAGCCAGCTCGCTGGTTCGTTGACGAGTTCGATCCCAGCAACCACGGGATTGTTGCCGTACTTTTGCACGATCGTTGTGATGACACGCAAGGTGCGAGCTTTATTGTCTGGCGTATCCCATTGAACATCTCCGAATCGACCGGAATTGTCGAACCCATTTTGACTTCCTGGCACACCATGCAGATCGATCCAGACGACAAGTTTTGCTTGTGATGCCCAGAGGAGTGCTCGTTCGAGATACTCTGTCTGGCCTTGTACATAGGGTTCACCCTCAATGACATCAAAAGCCCAGTAGCCGATTGGAATTCTAACGTGGTTGATGCCCAATGTCTTCAGGTGGTGGAAATCGGGCTCGGTGTACCACGATTCCCAGTGTTGTTTGAGTTGTGCTAAAGCCTTTTCTTTGCCGAGGACTTGGCAGAATGTCCATTCATCTTTGACTGGTTGCGGTGGACTTACGAATTGTTGAAACAAGCTTGGCTTGATCCAAGGCTCTAGCACGAGCCAACCTCCGAGATTTACTCCACGTACCTTGGTGTTGCCATAATCGAATGGCAGAGGCGGATGATAGACCTGACTGTGCTTAACCACTGGTGTAGCTGATACTGCAGCAAGTACGACCAAAGAGGACAACATGATCATTCTGGTACGTGACAGAGAGGATGCCAGACCTTTATAGCCATGTCTGACAACAGAGCAAATCTGGGGAAATTCTGCAAGTCGCAGATATATTACGTGCGTGATCATACTTGATGTCACGAGGTACATGACCGGATCTTTGTCAGAGCATTTGCAATGAGATCAATCTGCCAACGACTTCAAGCATGCCAAGTCGGCAGCGGAGAAGCTCGGACTCTTGCCTTGATACCGTCCTGGTCTTCCACCACCCTTGACGTGTGGTAGTGCTTCTTTGATCTTTGCACTTGCTTCCTTGACATCCGCATCAGGTCCCGAGATCATAATCGGGCCGCCTGATTTTTCCCCGCCAACAACAATGCAAAGATTCGGCAACGGATTCGGAAGACTTGATAGTACCGAATTCAAAAACTCAACATCACCCGATGGTCGATGCAGGAAAGCTTTACCTGTCTGTAATTGGGATTCAAGTTTTTGTGCTTCAGATGCCACGACTTCAGCTTTTAGTAATTTGACTTGCTTATTTAGATCTTTGAGCTGCGTCTGCAATGCTGAAACTTTGGCTGGCACGTCGTTGATGGGACATGATAGGTTGGCGCCCATAGATCTGCCATCGCGGTAGACAGTAGACAATTGCTTCTGACATCTACCTCCGACAACGAAATGAATTCGGTGGTTGTTTGCCCGCACGGTGGATGTAAAGAGAATAGTGAGACTGTTTAGCTCCGCAGTGCTTCGGACATGTGTCCCACAGCACGGATTGGCATCAATGCCCCCGATGGACACTACTCTGATGACGCCTGCAGAGGCGTCATAGTCCTGTGGCAAGTTTTTGGGCACTTCTCGGGTCTCTGTCACTGTTATGGGCAGATTCTGCCTGATGTACTCATTACATCTGTCCTCGACTGCTTTGAGATCGTCGGGCAATCGTCCAATCTCGACATATACAATCTCTGGGCCCATCGTCCAAGCTAATGTCGGTATATCTAGCTGATCAAGGACTGCAGATAGTAAGTGCTGGCCTGAATGTTGTTGAGCATGATCGAACCGTCTCCCAAAATCTAGCGTCATGTCAACAGGTGTGCCGATTTCGAGAGGACGTGGTGCATAGTGGATAGCCTCTAGTTTGCGACGAACAATCTTCTTTATTGGCACTTCATCAGATGCTGTCTTGACCACGCCATAGTCCCATGGTTGCCCACCTCCTTCAGGAAAGAGTATAGTATCTTGGAATTGTAGCTCATAGGCTTCATCCCCTTTGCCTGTTTTGTTCTTATCGCAGTTGCAGACGGTGGTCTGTAAATGAGTCAGGTACGTGTCCGATTGACACATAAGTGCTCCAACCACTTTCCGTTCTGCTTTGTCTGCTGGTCTAACACCATGTGGCTCATGCTCGACGATCATGTCTATATCTATACTCTATGATGTGCCTAAGCCTCTATGATTGTATGCTTCGTGATCCTGATCCACGCCGGTTAACAAGATCACTGAACGATCAGTGGCGTCCTGATCAGACAGAATCAAGTCGAAAGAAGCACGATGATACTGACCTCAGCAGCTCGGTCGCATCGGCGCTGATCAGTCTCTATCTACATTGGCTAAGAGTCTACACTTCGTACAAATGTAAAAACGTTTCACTTCAGACTTGTAACAGGCCCGAGCGTCGTTCGAGGAGTTGACACAAAGGTATAACAATAAATGTCTTGCTATATGTATGCGCCTATAGCCCAGAACTTCGAGTGCTGTACATCACTATGCTCCCCAAAGTCTTTGTTCTACTTGCTTCGACATCGCTGTGCAGCGCAATAGACACCTTGTCACAAGATGACATTATCGTTCACAAATTCAGCGGGAAGAAAGCGGCGACTTTCGGAAACAAGAATGTGCGTCGTGCAGCTCCAGTCGCTGCGCCGAATAGTACTGCCGTCGTCAAGGCTGCCGTCGTTCCTCCAGAGACAAATGCCCTTGCAAATAAAGCCAATGGAGCTCCCAACACAAAGGTCGACCTGCTTGGACGACCACTAGTGCCGAGTCTCATTGTTGGCGGAGGTGGACTCGGCGTCGGTGCAGGTATTGGAGGTGGGTTTTCGGGTGGTTTTGCGGCAGGCGGATTCGGTGGATTTGGAATCGGTGGAATTGGTGGTATTCTCGGAGGTGGCATCGGCGGCATTGGCACATTGTCGTGTCAGGTCTGTATCGGCATCACTTGCATCGGTTGCATTAATACAGGTCTTTCTGGACTTGGAGGATTTGGTCTCGCAGGATTCGGTGGATTTTCCGGAGGTGGATTTAATACTGCTGGTTTTGGTCTAGGAGGTCTGAACACTATCAACGGATTCGGAGCAGGTGGGTTAGGCCTTAACTCCGGTTTTGGCGGAGGGTTCAATGGTCTGGGCGTCGGAGGTATGCATGCATATGATAAAGACTGACATTAGCTTTGGGCACATTCGGATCAGGCTTTGGTATCGGTCTCGGGCTAAACTCTTTCCAAACAGGTGCGTTTTCAGGCATCTCAGGATTAGGGCTTGGTGGTTCGCTGCTAGGCGGCGGATTCGGAGGTATTGGCATCCAGTCGTGTCAAGTATGCATTGGTATTGCTTGTATCAATTGCATAAGATCTGGCTTGAACGGCCTAGGTGGCTTCGGCCTCGGTGTATGTGTAATCTCTTCCATGGCTAATGATCAGGGTGTCGGGGGTCTTGGAGCCCTTTCTAGCTTCGGCGGAGGCTTCGTAAGTGGTCATGGGTCGATATACTGATCATCAGGGTCTCAACACAGTCGGTTCTGCAGGTCTGATCGGAGGTGGCGGCATCGTTGGCGGAGGCCTGTCAACTGGCATCGTTGGCGGAGGACTCGTTGGTAGCGGTATTGGTGGAGTATGAATGTCTTTGTGCAACGACTGACAACAGGGTCTTAATGGACAAATCCTCACAAGTCAAAATCAGAATGGACAACCTGCTTCGTGTCTTTCCTGTGTCGGAGCCCAGTGCCAGGGTTGCGTCAATGTAAGTCGAGATGCTAAACCTGCTGATAATTAGCAAGGTCAACTCACAACGACGACCACTCCCGCTCAGGTAGCGCAAGGACAGCAAGTTCCGCAAGTCCAATAAGATATCAACCTATATTAGCATAATGATTAGCAGTAATGAGGCGCCTTGAGTACGATATTGTGATTTTCGAATGCATTTATTGCTATCTAAGCAGCAAGTCCAGCAGCATGACCTGCTTTCGAGTTCAAATACTCATTCCTGATAGTCAGTACTTGTCGGAATGTATCGTCATACCTCTCTCCAGCCCATGTGTAGATATAGTATCCTGCAATGAAAGGCGGTGCAAAGTATAAGAATTGGTTCTTCGTTCTTCGAAACGAGTTGAAGACCATGTTGTGTAATACTCCGGCGAATGCTCTTTGTTGGAAAGGTGAGACTGAGTACATCGTGATTCCCTTTTGCTTCGGTCCTCCCATGTTTCCCCACCATCCCACTGTTGATCAGCGCATGCGATATCTGACACATACTATAACCTCCTCCATGTCCTGTGCCGCCCATTTTGCTATATGTGCTTCAAGGTAGATTGCCTCGGGTGCTCTTGTCTTTACTGAGTAACTACTACCAGTACTGTACGAGTAAGTAGAGTCTTACAACAATCGGGGTTTCCAAGTTGAGTTTCAGTTGTGGTTTGGGTTGTTGCAATTGTTTTGAGCGCGAATCCCCCAAAGGGAATAACACAACACGCAGACACACTCCAAGAGTTACGCAACGAACTCACTACACTACACTATACTATCATCTTGCGCCTAATACCCTATTTGTATCAAAACCCTCACATATGACCAGTCAATCACAAAGTATATTCTATTTCCAATACATGCTCATCATAGACACGAACCCTGCGGCTATCTCGCCAAAGATTCAGCAAGGACCAATGCCAGTGGACTCACACTCAGTCACGAAACGATTACAATCAGAACTGATGTAGCTATTTCTCGATGCGCATTACTGATTCTAGGACCCTTATGATGTCTTCAACACCAGGAATCTCGGCGTTCCCCGAATCAGACAGCAACCTTTTCCACTGGTTAGGCACGATTGTCGGACCAGAAGACACACACTATGCCGGTCTGAAGTTCAAGATGAAGATAGACTTTCCATCCAATTATCCATTCTCTGCCCCCACGATCGTCTTTACTTCACCGATGTGGCACCCTAGTAAGTTCTGAGCTTCACGCAAGCTTATATATAGACGTCGACATGAGCGGCAATATATGTCTCGATATACTGAAGGAAAAGTGGTCTGCTGTGTACAACGTACAGACAATACTATTGTCGCTGCAATCACTTCTCGGTGAGCCAAACAACGCATCGCCACTGAATGCGCAAGCTGCCGAGCTATGGACGAAAGACCCAGCCGAGTACAAACGGCTGCTAATGTTGCGCTACCGACCCTGTGATGACATGTAAAGTGTGGCAAGTGTGTACGCGCAAGTCCCGGCACTGTCCAGTTTTGGCATCACGACTTTGTATTTTAGCAATTGTTCACTTTGTTGGTATGAATTATAATCCTTTCTTCAATTGTTTCATAGCATATGGAGTCATCGTCTCGAAGGCATCTAGGGCCATGACAAAAGTACCACGACCTGATGTGAGTGCTCGAAGGGCTGAATTATATCCAATCATCTCTCGGAGCGGAACTTTTGCTTTTATGACACGATTCGATGCGCCCTGTGAGGGCTTTTGGACAGCATCGCTTGGCCTGTAGTACGTGACTCCTGAAACGATAGTAGTTTCGACATCCTCCAGAGATACGACTTGACCTCCACGATTACCAGTCACATCGTTCATGACCGGCCCGAGATGGGACTCGTCGACAGCGATGTCAACCAACATGATCGGCTCCTGTAAACCAACGTCCATCGAGGCGAGAAGCTTATTTGTCAGTACCCTGGCGCCGGCAGCTAAGGTTGTCAAGGTCGTCGATCCATCGTACTGGGTAACTCTGATCTCAACGTGGCAGTTATGGACAGGAAAGCCCATGGACGGACCTCTACACAGCGCGGCGCTAGCACCGTTTCGAAGTGCAAGTCGGGCTTCATCCTTACTGAATGTTGGATGAGCTAGTTCTGGTAGACTGACATCGATCTGATTGCCCTCAATGAGTGATCCAAATTGATCCAAATTCATGATCGAGTGGTCGCATGGTAACGGCCAAAGCTATTGCGGGTTTCTGAACCTTGCACTGTCTGCTTGTATTCCTCGGTCAGAGCACTAGTGGTCGTCACAGTCTCTCTATAATTGATGCGCAATTGACCTACTTCGACTTTGGCCTTGAAGTCCTCGAGCAGACGGTTCGTGGCAATCTCGAGATGCAACTCACCCATTGCCGCTCAACAGTGTCTGTCCGCTCTCCTCGTCATACGACAGTCTTAGACTAGGATCTTCACGTAGAAGATTGTCGAGGGCAACATCGAGAGCCTTCAGCTCGGTCGGTGTCGATGTTTCTAAGGTGACGGTAAAGACAGGTGGCGGAATATCGATGGACCTGTAAGGATACAGTCTGTTTCGTATCCTTCGATATTGTCAGAGTATCACCCGTGCTTGTATGTTTTGAGCCCAAGAATGACAGCGATGTCTCCGGCGACAATGCTGTCCAGCTCGCGACTATCATCAGCGAAGATTCTAGATATCTTCAGAGCTCGTTCTTTCACTTTCGTCCCGGTTGTTATATAAAGTTGCGCCGCGCTGTACGGATCCAGCATATACGCGCACAAATACCATCAAACCTCGTTGGGCGTCATGAATTACCTTGAAGGCCAGGGCAGCTGTATCTTTGAGCAGCAATCCCTCGTTGCTGACCGCTCACTACTGCAAGAGTAGTCGAGACATCCAGTGGTGATGGAAGATAGGTTAGTGACAGCATCAAGTAGCGGCTGTACGGCTATGTTTCTGAATGATGCCCCGAGGAGAACAGGTATCACGGATCCCTTCAGGCAAGCCTTACGGATCGAGGACTTGATTAGAGCTGCGGGAATCTTTGCAGCATCTTCAGTGTCTAGATACGCGTTGACGACGTCTCTCGTCCAATTCGGAAAGGAGATTCCACCAAAGCCTCGCGAGCATGCAAGGCCTCATTCCGCAAGACGACATCAGACCACCGACTCTATATCCGTCACTTGCACCGACCGTCCGTCAGGACTTGTCCAAATCATACATTGCAAGTCAATAACATCACAGACACCGATGAAATCGATCATCTGACGCGAAGATAGGGATTTGTAGCACCAGTGGACGACATTGCAAAGTGGCGGCGACTTCGACCACAGTCTTGCCAAAGTTCGCGCCTGTACGATCCATTTTGTTCACAAAGATGATGCGAGGCAGACTACGCCGATCAGCTTGCTTCCAAACCTTTTCTGTTTGTGCTTCGACTCCGGCGACTGCATCGAGAATCACAACAGCACCATCAAGCACTCTCAGAGATCGCTCCACCTCGAACGTAAAGTCTGCATGACCAGGTGTATCTATGAGATTCATCTGGTAGTCCCGCCACGGAAACGTGATCGCTGCAGATTGTATCGTAATGCCACGATTCCGTTCTGCTGGAAGGTAGTCCATGACTGTATTGCCATCGTGAACATCTGCTTGTCAGAGTTTATCAACATGACCGCTTACCACCTGTTCGAGGTATATAGCCACTAAAGAAGAGCATCCGCTCAGTAGTCGTTGTCTTGCCCTGCGATCAGCTGGTACCTGCGTGTAACTTACAGCATCAATGTGTGCTATTATGCCGATATTTCTGATTTTTTGAGGTCTGTTCATGCCCTCGTCTGAGAGTACGTACGCCATATCGGGCGCAAAGAACAAGCGCTGATGCTTGGTATTAGCCGAGCAGAACATGCTCGCTGTGCTATGATCATCTAGCCTCACTAGCCCTGTGATCACTATGCCAGGTTGATCACCGGTAGTGGCAATTGCTCGGCATGCGGTTCTCACGAAAGTCGAAGCTGTGATGACTCGAAAAACTCAGTTCAGCCATGGTATCAGTCTCTGGAAGCATAGTATATTCAGCTAGATTGCAAACGTGCTTGAGCTAGGATGCTCGAGTCTGAAGGCCGTGAGGGTTTGGGTCTGACTGGATTTCATACAATCCGACTTGAGAACCAATTCAGATCAGATCAGATCAGAGGCAAGCAACAATTGAACTGAAGCAGCTGCATCATACTTCAACAACTCTGAACACAACAACGTTCACTTCAACAGTCGAGGTCACAAAGCACTACATACTGTACGTACACACCCTTGCACAACGAACCATGTCCGTCTCTCTAGATACAAACGCGCTTGCACAACAAATCAAGGAGGCAAGTCCTGAACGACAAGTCAGGAGCCAATGGAGCTAGCGAGATCACTCAGGACGACAAATATCGTGTCTACGTGGGTAATCTGAGCTTCGAGACTGCTGAGGGTATGTCATCAGACACAGAAACAAGGATTGACCATAGACGACCTGAAGAAGCAATTCGCACAAGCTGGTGAGGTGTAAGTCGTGCATACATGCTCAAGTACTAACAATTTAGCGTGAGTATCTCGATGCCCTACGAAGAGGAACTATCGTGCCAAAAGCTCACGTCCTGCTGGAATTGCCTTCGTTGGTTACACAAATGATGCTGATGTTCAAAAGGCAGTGGACCATGTTCAACGGCAAAACCTATGGAGATCGTGAGCTCTCTGTCGCTGTTGCCAGACCATTACAACCTCGAAGAAAGTCATCGAAGCAGGACAAGGAACAGGTGCGTCTGCTTCAAGGAAACAACTAACGTGTAGGCTGAATCTAGTCCAAAGGTAGAGACAACGAGCACTGATGAAGCCGCTCCTGCAACAGAGAAGAAGAGGTCGAGAAAACCACGATCGAAAAAGAGCAACGGTGCCGCAGCGCCTTCCTCGGACGAAGCTGAACTCGCATCTGGAGATACCGACCCAAATGTGAATGGTAATTCTAAACCTGCACCTACACGACCTGCCCTCTGAGAACGTGGTCCACCAAACGATGGTGTCCCATCCACCACCACGCTCTTCGTTGCAGGTCTTGACCACAAGACTACCGACGCTGAATTGCTAGAGCTCTTCTCTGCTCATAATCCAACGTCTGCACATGTGGCACTTCGCCCAATTCAGCGATACATGATCAAGAGACTCGCTGAAAAAGGTGAACAACGACTTGGTCGAGGCTTCGGCTTTGTCACTTTCGCCGATCAAGCTGCACAGACCAAAGCTCTAGAAGCTATGAATGGGCACAAATCAGGGTGATCGAGAACTTGCAGTCAAGGTCGCCATTGATTCTGTTGCCGAGAAGGAGAAGGCACAAAAGACCGCCCCAACTGGACTCGAGAAGTCCGTCCCAGCTCCAGAAGGCACTTCGACTGCATAAGTATGCACGTCGTTACGCTTCTGGTCTTTCATTTGTCAACGCCGAACGAAAAGCACTAAAATAAAATCACGAATCACGTTAACATAGCGCATTTCCTCTGCATTTAGGAAATACATCATTATTATTTCTCATGTTACTTTGCCTCCCAGTTTCCTGCTGTCTCTTGTTGTCCAGCTGTGCCATTGGCATTATACATCAACGGCTCCCCGAGGACAGCCGCACGAGCAACCTCAACAGGTAGAGTGAAGCCTGTCCAGAGCTCGAATTGCTTAATGCCTTGATGTACAAGAGGTTCAAGGACCTTCCACGGTCGTCCACCCGCGAAGCTTGTGCTATTTGCATCATCGGAGTTAATTTTGGCTTATATGCCATCTCCACCAAGATCGTCTCATCGCTACTTCGTCGCTCAAACGCAGTCTTTGCAATTTCTGCCAAATTCGAGTGAAGTTCCCCATCAGCTGGAACTGTAGAGACCGCAACAGCAAGGGATTGTATTTGGCTTGCTTCCTCGATTGAAGTGATCGCGACGACATCCGGAAATGCGGCAGTAATCATTTCGAGATTTTTGCGTGATCTGTTGCATAGATAGATAGTCTTAAGCCCGAGTTGACGTAAAGCGTATACTGCCGCTCGTGCAGTGCCGCCCGCACCCAGCACCAATCCTGCAGAGTCTTTGGCCAGTGGTGATTGACGAGCACTTTCAAAGGCGTTCAAGATACCGATCCAATCAGTATTATCCCCGCTGTAAGCGTCCATCCGGTTGAGGTATGATCGTGTTGACGGCACCAATAGTCTTGGGCTTCATCGGAGATTCCATCGAGTAGTGAAATGATATTTTGTTTGTGTGGTATGGGTTACTGACGCACCTCCGAAATCTGGAAGCCTGATCGATCGAGAATACTCGGTGATTTCTGCAGCTTCATGACGGTCGTAATGATGAGGCAAGCCAAGGTTCTCGAATCCCGCATTGTGTAACGCGGGCGAACGTGAATGACGTATAGGTTGACCAAAGATGTAGAAGTTCCTGCGTTCCAGCTGACCAAGGAGTGCTAGACCGAGGTTTGATCTGACGTACACTTAATTGACCAGGCGCGGCCTTTGTTGGCATCAGCTCGTGGGTGACTGGCGTGAGGAAGTCACCTAGAATACGCGACAGTGTACCTTGATTGCCCATATTAATCATAATCAAAGGTGGATGATTTTGTTCTCGTATTCTTTGCTTAAAGTGCATCAAAGCATAGTTGTCCGCGAGGCTAGATGCTTTGCCGATGAGTTTGATGACGTCGCCGATTTGACATCCTTTCTTGTAGTGTTCTATCCATGTTGCAGACGCAAAGCTCAATTCGCCCGCTACATCATGGTGCGAAGCGATTATTCTAGATCGCAAGGCAGATTGACGGATCAGGCGAAGCGCTTTTTCCGACCATGTCATCTCAAAGTCGATGTATTCAGCGCCCCAGCGTCCTGCTAGACACATTAGCTCTGCAGCGGCATCCTCTCGGTCGTCCGGAAATCGTCCACCTTGCGACTTTGTCCTTACTGTGAAGATGATTGGCAGGTTCGAGGCTTCTCTAAGGATGGCAAGTTGTTTAGAGACATATGCCACAAGACGGTAAATTCTCGTCGTGCTCTTGTAGAAGATCAACACGGAGCTCCAGTGCGTCACTTCCTGTCGCCAAAAGGTTTAACTTATCGGTGACTCGAGTTAAATCCGGATAAGTCAGACTCAAGAAGTAAGATCGTTTCTTCTTCACCAATTTATCATGCACATCTTGTTGACCTTGTAAGTGTATCAGAAACCTTCGATACGCTGACAAGTTGTTTTTGCTAGTGCACGGTCTCGTGCTAAAGTATTGAAAATTTGCGACCTCATCAAACAAAGGCCGCCGTCGAGTCCAGACATCGAAAATCTCTTTTGGCTGAGCTTCCTGCAGCTTTATTCCAGGCAGGTCGGGTCTTGTCGGCTTCTAAGAAGGCAACTATATCGTTGATGTCTCGGTGTATCTGTAGCACTATACCACCACTCGCGGTATAAGCTTTCAGAGCTGCTATGGCTGCTGGTGTCTCTACGATCCCTCCGCCACAAGCAGCCACCCAGCCATGACTGCGCTTCTCAATGAACTTTTGCAGAGTCTTGAGTTCCAGATCGCGAAAGGCAGGCCAGCCGTCCTCTTCGGCGATGATTGGAATCTTACGACCATAGTCAGCTTCCAGCATGTCATCAAGATCAATGAACGGTCTACCCAGCATTTCCGCCGCTAGTGCGCCCATGGTAGATTTGCCTGCGCCCCGCATACCGACAACTATGATCGACATTGCCCCATTTATAGAAGCTCTTGGTTTCTCTGGTAGATGATCTGCTCCTTCTAATTTGACGTGAAACACATTCGCTAATACATCCCACCACTCAGGCCATGTCTTGCTCGTGCAGCCTTTCTCCAGAATCAAGGTCTTCTGTGGTGCGATTGTTCCCAGCAATGAAAATGGACATAGCAACTCTGTGATCATCCTGCGAATCAATTCCATCTGAAACATATTTCGATCGTGGTGTGGTCAGGGCATTATATCCGACTCCATGTATTGTCAAGCCATCCTCGAGCTCACTGGATGTCACGCCAAAATTCACGCAAACCGTGCATCATTGCTGCAATTCTATTGCACTCTTTAACTCTCTGATTCGCAATGCCCGTTATGGACATAGAGCCGTTGGTAGCAGCCGCTAGGACGGTGGCGGTCAGGAATGCATCAGTCATAGTTTCCATGTCAATCGACGGAATTGCTTTCAGATGACCTCGAGGCGGACCACGGACAGTTGTCGTAGAGTCTGTCTGTTGCACATGGCAGCCCATGGGCTCTAGAACCAGCTTTGCAAATTGAGAATCACCCTGCAGGCTCTTCGAGCCAATATTTGGAATGTGTACCTCCAGTGAAAGCAAGGCTGCCAGAGCCAGCGGGTATGTTGCAGAACTAGCATCACTCTCGATCTCGTATTGTGAAGGTGCAGTATATTGTCCTTGAGGTATGATGTATTCATGCGAGGACAACTTTTGTACTTTGATGCCAAAATCCCTCATCATCGTTGTTGTCATGTCTATATAGAGCTCGGAGATCACCTTGTCTCCGGTAAGGACAAGGTGGACTTCTTGTGCAGCAAAAGGTGCGACCATCAGCAGAGAAGAGACATATTGGGAGGACACCTCTGCAGGACAATTCGATACGTCCACCTTTGAAATTTGGGCAGATTGACAGCGGCAACGACCCTTCTCGATTCTTATATTCGATTTTTGTGCCATTTTCACGTAAAGCGTCTACAAGAGGACCAATTGGTTCGTATTTGCATGCGCTCGTTGCCTGTGACAGTGATGGGGGGCCCAGTAGATTGAGCTAAGGCCACGACACTAGTCAGAAAGCGAGCGGCAGTTCCAGCATTACCTAGAAGAAATTGCCTCTCCATTTTGAGGAGAGTTGATCTTCCCAGTTTCCTTTCACAACCAGGGATCCATCTTCTTCTCTGACGAACTCGGCCAGCACCAAGCATTTCAAGTGCTGTTTTGCATATAACGTGTATCGTCCGAGGTCAAAAGATTGGTCAGTCTAGTAGTACCTCCACTCAGAGCGGCAAGCACTAGTGCACGATTTGAGATAGACTTAGATCCAGGGGGCTTACAAATGATCCGAGGCTGCGTTCCAGTCTGGGTTTGGACTTTGTGCACAAAGATATTGTGTGACAATACTATCCGGATGGCTTCGTCTTCAACACTGCTAGCCTTCATCTCATAACACTGTCCAATAGCCTTGAGCAAGACTACTTTCTTCGTGCGGCCAGAATTCTTCTTGTCGACTGCCATGAATATCAAGGAGTCTATCGACCGGGGTTTTGCGTCCTCCAGTCTTGCTTGTGATGAATTTATCATCAACGCTAGTCGGCAGCCCCACGCTTGTAAGCACTTCGTCAAGCGGGCCCACAGAGTCAGACGATAGACAGCCCAGGTACCGAGCCAATTCAGCTTCCTTGATCATTCCAACAGAGACAGCTTCGCCATGAAGAATTTCTGGTGTTAGGATTGCCTCGTATGCATGCCCGATAGAATGTCCAAAGTTTAGAAGATTACGCAGACCTCCCTCCTTTTCGTCTGCAGAGACGACTTCGGCCTTTACGAGTATCGACGAGATCACTACATCCTTGAGTAACGTCCCGTATAGTGTCGAAACGATGATGAGAGACTGGGTGTGAAAGTATCTCGAGGATCCGTGCGGCTGAATCTTCCAGCAAGGTAAACGTTTCAGCATTCCAGATAGCTGCAGTCTTGATGATTTCCGCCATACCATTGATGAATTCTCTATTCGGCAAAGTATTGAGAAAGGAGAGATCCTCGAATATGAACTCCGGCTGATGAAAGGAACCGATGAGATTCTTGCCGAGTGGTGTATCGACCGCTGTCTTCCCACCGATAGCAGAATCCACCATAGCCAGTAAAGTGGTCGGTATCTGAACAAACTTGACTCCCCTCATGAAAGTAGCTGCGACAAAACCAATCATATCCCCTATCACACCACCTCCCAAGGCCAGTATGACTGTATCTCGAGTGCATCTGTGACTTAAAAGCCAGTCCTCAATATCCGCTTTTGTCTCCCTGCTCTTGCTGGTCTCTCCAGGCGCAATAATCTTAGACAGAAACCTCGCTTCCGAAGGGAGCTTTGGGTAGCTTGCTGCATTCGATAGTGACTCTTCTATAGCTTTTTCAAAAGAATCTAGATACAATGGAGCTATATTCGTGTCTGTGATCAACACGTAGCTTGAAGAAGGAAGCTCGGACAAGCATGTGTGGACGATATGTGGAACGAAATTGTAGCCGACATGTATCGAGTCTCTTCCAAGATATTGAGACCTTTTCAAGCTCGACATCTACCATACTTGCGCTACGGCCGAGCAACGAGAGAGGCACGACACAGATACTAGCTAGCGATGCTGATCATGGACTATTTGACATTTTGAACTTTTCCCTAAATTCACAAGCATGCTAACCCCACTGGTACAAGTACCAGTAGTCGTCGTGCCAAAATGATAGAAGCCGCATGTCCCCCATGAGGCTGATATGCCTTGTTTATCACCTGCCATCTCGTTGCAGACGTAATCTCTCACTTTCCAAGACCTTAGGATGTATGCTGCGCGCCAAATTTGCAAATGGCGCTCGGGTCCCTGCGGTACCTCCGACGCCTATTCCTGAGGCTAGTCCCTCGATGTTGACTTTTTCCTGCCCTAGATTACTAGCTTCCGTGGTAGAAAACGTGCGCAAACTCAGGAGCAGGACTGACGAAGTCTGGTTGCAAAGCCAGATGCTTTGCGGATCTTGCTTGCCTAGCCCGTCTGGGGTTCGTCATCAGGCAATGGAGTATCTGCGTCTAAAGCCTCACGGTCTGCAGCAAATTCCGAGACTACCAAGTCCCTGGTACCGTCTTGAGCCTGTTTGAGATCAGCGATGCCCTCTTGTATCGAGTCGTTATCTGTGTCGGCCTTTAGTGTAGATCCTGAATCCCTTGTTGTGAACGTATATAGATTATCCCCGAAGGGAAAGTGTTGCACAACAGGAAATTTCCCTAGTACCTCTACCCTTATACATCTTCAGCATACCGCGTGCAATTTTCTGCCAATTATTGACCCCGGAAATGTCATATAGCATCGGACTGTGCTCCCAAAATGGTCCAGTCTTGACATCGTTGATGAAGCCTATAGCGTTGAAGTATAGATTCCTTTGCCTCAGCTCTTCGACGTCCTTCTTGTTCGTTATTGTTCCCGGATTTGGAAACGCATCAGGCTCAGAGTCCGATAATTGAGCTGAACCCAAGAGGTAAGGTATAGCAAAGTGATCATCTAGGCCCCAGACGCCATGACTACCGGCTGGCTCCAATGTGTATATTGTGATAAGTCTTTGTATCAATGTCAAGTAAGCTGGGAAGACTGTCAGTGCCACATCTCGCACATGATTTGCGTTTGCCGCAGAGAGTATTCGGAGCTTGAACAAGGCACCTAGAAATGCGATGAAGGATAGTTCATGACCTGTGCCATAGTCTAGCCGTTGTGCAGATCCGAAGGAGCCGGTGAAGTAGGGCAGTAGCTCATCCAGACAATTTACAGCTTCACCAAGATTCAGTGAACTTAGAAGGTCTCTAGCCTGAGTCTCTAGAAGACTATGCCAGTCTCTGAAAGCAGCGTTACCGAAACGTCTTGCGCCATCGCGAGGCGGGCACTGATCTATCCATGAAGTACAGGTTAATAGCAGATTCAGAACGCTCTGAAGGGCAGGATCAGAGGTTGTCAGGACGATTACTTGACCTGTCACCGATTGACAAAGCACATTGATGAAGTCAGTGATGTCTTGGTATGCCGGACTCTTGTGAAATCGTGCGACATCCTCTTCAGAATGTATAAGTTTCTCGGGTGTCCGAAATTCGTGCGCCATGTGTCCTTGATGACTATACCGCACCTCAAATGTTATACATTTGGCAACGACCGAATGACATCTAGTGTTATAGGCTGCGTTTGGTAAGCGATTTGATTATAGCGTAGCACCGAGAGCAATATATGTCTACCAGTACCGGTAGATAACTTGGGCAGCTGATCGATACTTTTACGATCAAAATTGTCGCCACTGATCAAACTTGAATGCTACTTAATTCGTAGCTGTCTGCTACTCTCAGGGAAGCACATCTACTTGCGCTATGTCCCTAACATAGATACGAAATGCTTGAGACTTTGTCTTGTGATGTATCAGAACGAGTTCAGCAGCTCATTTTACATTTACAACGATGAAGTCGGCCTCCTCTAGTGACACTTCCACAGATGGTGATGAATTGGATCGATCTGATCTCATCGACCAAGGGCCTACTCGAGATGGCAAGCGGACAATCACCTTTCACATTCTGCAAGCTCGTTATGCTATGAAGGGCAAAGAGACTGACTATGTCAAGATTGTGGCTGCACTTATAAGCCTGGAGAGCAAGCTCAAAAGAGCATCGACTGTGAAGCGATCGAGTCAACTAATAAAGGTAGCGTGGTGTGAGAATGTGCTATCAGGTGCGAAGGTGTATCTCTAGTGCTCAATTCCCCAGCACTCGTCAGCTGCAAGGGAAACGGCGCATCAAGAGTAAGGACCAAGCGAAAGCATGTCTCATATTGTGTCAACGAGGTCAAGAGATGTTAGACAACCATCGAGGAGTGTTTGTGTCTAAATCTGGGACATCCAGAGATGCTCTCGAGTGAAGCTGAAGAAACACTGAACGATCTAGAGAGATTCTCTCCTGAACAATCCACTAGCTAGCATTCCAATCGAGTTACTCAATACATTCGAGCTCATCTGCATCCGTAAGTTTCCATTTCGCCATGGCTAATAACCAGCAGTAGAGGCTTTGACCAGAATATACGAAGTCGACGATAGACAGGTCGTTCTGACGAGCCCCTCGACAGGTAGGCAGAACGTTTCTCGATTGCCGCCTTACAGGATAACCATTATGCGAAGTTTCGCGAGCTTCAGCAACAGCCGTCCCTGCACAGTCTTACTGATCTCTGCAGTATGGCGGTCATTGATCAGCTGTACCAGGTTCGTCGCACTTCAGATCTGTCAAAGCCCTCCATCGATTGTACTCGATTGCCGCCACATCTGAGGGAGAGACTTGTTCGCATTGCATTCAGATTATACCGATGACCTAGTAGTAGCCAGCAGCTGATTGTTTACTCTGTATCAACACCTGTCGACTGGAACGGGCTCAATTTTACGAACTCTCGCCCCGAGGGCAGTCGTGATTGAACCTCACTTTTTGCGACAATCTGCTGAAAGGCTACTTGATTGTTCTCGCGCGTCCACTCACGCAGAAGATCTAGCACTCGTTGGTCTTTCTGAAAAGTTTCCGCCATTTGAGCGCATCCAATGGCAAAGCCTATCTGATCCAATCTCGCTTGTTTCTAGGCCGAGATATATATATGCTCTAGACATAGCATAATTCTGAGCTCGATTCAGCTCTTCGAAAAGTGGCTTGAGGTATCACTTTCTTCATAGGATGGCTGCCAAGGAGGCCGATAGCTGCCGAGAAATGCTCGGCAGCTCCAACAGCGACTCGGCACAAAATAGAGTTAGATGCCTTCACCTCTAGTTGTAGTAATGCAGTAAGCTGTGCTCGGCAAGTGTATACTTACTGAGGGCAGCTGCTAGCTCAGGAAAGATCTCCGGACAGGTCTTTTCTGGGCTCTTAACTATTTCGGGAAGCAGAGAAGCACTCAAGTACTCAAATATACCTGCTGCTTTGCACAGCATTTCAGTTGCCTGCTGGTAGTTGCCGGCAGTCTCTTGCATGATAGCATAATTAGTAGATGCACTCGCGTATGTGAAGAGCACGAACAATACCTCATACTGTATGCCTGGAAATCCAAGCGTGGAAAGGCCTTGGTCGGAAGCCTATTGTCAAGAAAGACAGCTCTCCAGTCTACGACGAGCTCGCGCTCTACAAGCAGCGTCGCTTCGATGAGTCCATCGGCGTATATCAAATATAGCTGGCAAATAGTCCTGTATAGTCTTCAATAGCCCGAGTAGATCCCTCTGCTCACTCCGCTTCAGTGTCTTGAGGACATCACGTAGTTGAGCTCGGCAATTATTGGCCTTAGTCAACACACTGGCCTCAGTCGAAGACGACTCACGGAAGAACGAAGAGAAGAATAGCGCACCTGTTGTAGGCAAGGGCAATTCATATGAAGTCTTGCTCATGGCATTGAGAATCTATGTATGATACGGATTCACATTATTGTATTTACACTCAAAATCAGGTCCAACCAGTGCGACCAATCCTCCACATGGTAAATTTGTACTCCCAATCGCGTTCGTTATAACCAAACGACGCTCTGACTAAAGTGAGCATTGAACTCGGTCTGTTTTTATGGCGCAGAACGTATTATTCAGATTGATTGAACGTAGGACTGCCCAGATTCTCGTTCTAATTCATTTCTGACTCTTTCCCTTTCTCTGCTTCTTGCTTCCGTTGTTCTCGAGATGATCTGGAAGCCATTCACTAGAATTGCTCTTGCTTTCGACTTGTGATAGCGAAGTGGGCGACATCGGTCTTGGTGCACCCATGGGTATTTCGACTATATCGCGTCTCTCTATTCTTGCCAAGTACTCCGGTGGAAGCTCGTCCCTCCTGAAAGCCTTCTTCTGCGTCGTTATACGTACTTGGTTTTTCTTGAGTGTCGGATCTAGATCGTGTTGTGTCGGTCGTCTCCTTTTCCGTCCGTATCCAGATAGATATACTGCTGCTCCGAGGGTGACAGCGATGACACCTGCAGGCAACAGCCATGAGCTTGACATGTCCTGACTGCCTTGGGTCATCCTCAGGGTATAACAAGCTTCAACCGGGCGCGATTGGTCCACAACTTTCTTTTGGGGAGATTAGGCAAAATTTGTCGACTGCGACATCGACACCAACACCAACAAAGAAAATCCCCAATCATGGTCCTACATAGTTTCTACTGGAGGTACGAAGGCAGCAACGTCAGCGTCACCGGAGACTTCGATGACTGGAAAGGCGAGACGAAGATGCAACACACCGATGACGGCCACTTTGTCAAGGTCATCGATCTTCCAGCAAACACCAAAATATATTACAAATTCATTGTAGACGGCCGCTGGACTATAGATGGAGAGGCTCTGAAAGAGGGCGAGGGTCAGCTCGAGAACAATTACGTTCTTACAGGCACTGCACACCAAAGTGCGACTGCCATCGCTCCGGTGTCGCACAATGGATCCTCGATGGAATCCACGCTGCCGACACTCGGAGCAGGTGCTAGCTACGTTACTCCTGCTTCTGCTCCGGCTGCGGAAAAGACACTTGGAGTCACTCCCGAAGACGTTCCTGAGAAAGGCACAGCTGATTTCACTACCCCGAATGCTCCAGCTCCTGCTAAGCACGAAAGCATAGCAACATCTGCATCAGCCGCTGCCGAAGCAGACAATGTCGGCGAAAGCATTCTCGACACAACAGAACTCAAAAAGAAAGCCACTGAGGCCGCCGAGGTTGCTGGAGGTGTTATCGCTGGCGGACTCGCCGCTGGAGCTGCCGTGCTAGGTCTTTCTGGTGAAGCAAACAAGAAAGAAAGCAAAATTCCGCAGAAGACCATCGTCCAGGACGGCTCCGGCTCGGCTACTCCAGTGGGCTCTAAAGTTGCGCAGGTATCACAATCGGGCAGTCTTGAGCAAGCCGCTGTCGCAGCTGCCACTGTTGCCGCCACGAACGCGTACAGTGCCTCAGGTCTCTCCGGCCTTACTGGAGCTACTGCACCGGTAGACAGTATTTCGAAGGATGGCAACATCGGCTTCACAGGTATTGGCACTGCCGTAAACAGTGAAACTGGTGTCGTCGGAACCTCGAAGATCGTGCAAGGTATACAGGATACTTCGCCTGTAGAAGACACTCAGACCGCAAAGCTAAGCAGACCTGCGACGGCTTCCTTACTCGAGAATCAAGCGAATGGCGCCAAAGTCGAAAAGCTCGGTGAGCATGCAGTTCTCGCTGAGGTCGGAATCGGAGGCGCTGCTATAGGCACTGCGGTTGTCACAGACTCGACAATCACGAGTGCTAAGGATCTTGCTATTCCTTCTCAAGCTGCTGAACACCTCACAAGCACGAGTTCTGCGTTACCCGCAGGTGCATCAGAACTTGCATCGACTTCGGGACTTGCTTCAGCCTCAGAACTTGCACCAGCACTTGGTAGGGATGTCTCTGCTCCTGTAGAGTCCGCACCATCTGCTGTCGCAGCCAGCACCGTTCCTTCCGCCGTGCCAGCTGCTGAACCCGTCGTGGTCGTTCCAGCGCCGACGGTCCCATCTACTGCAGCTCCAACTATTTCAGCGACGGTTGCACCAGCTTCTGCTGCACCAGCTTCCAAGGATTCAATAGTTCCAGTCGCATCTTCTTCGGCCCCTGTAACCGCCGCTAAACAGTCAAAAGCAGCGAACGCCATTGAGACCCCTACAAAGACCCCAACGACTCCAGCACGAGCCGCTGCTGCAGCTGCGGCAGCCGGACAATCGGCGCATACTCCACGACACGGTGCAAATTCGTCCTCTGCGCACTCTGCAGCAGTCCCTGCGTCTCCGGCGAAAGCACCATCGGAAGCGACAAGTAAAGATGCCACCACATTTGCCGAAGATGGAAAGAAGAAGCGCGGACTCTTCAAGCGAATGAAGAATATGTTCAACAAAGACTCTGCACCGAAGAAGTAGTACCGTCCGTCAGTCCGTCAAGTCAATCGTAGTAATCTTTGTAATCTTTTGTAGTTTGATAGTTTTCTCATAGAAGTAGTTTTTAGTTGTATACAATGATGTCGTTATGGTACTATACAAAGATGAAAATGCTACTCGTACTCGTCATCTGAATTGACTCTAGAAATAAACTTTGAGTCCATCACTGAATCTTCTTCTTCTTCTTCCTCGTCATCGTCGTCTTCACCTTCGTCATCGTCTTCATCATCCGACAGTGACGGCAGCGCGGGCCGCCAAAATGTGAAATCGGTGAACTCGCTTTCGTCTTTCTTGATCTTGGCACTCACAGGTGGGAAGAAGTGGTCTACTAATTCGTTCATTGAGAGGTACGAGGACTTGTACCCTGCAAATTGGAGGAGTTCCATCTGAACATCGCCGTATGAGTTGATTGTGAATATTCGTGATGATTTGACGTCAACGTAGCGATACGAGATTGCGTCCGTGATGCGGTTTCCGAATCCGGCGTGGAACGGTTTGTTCTCCTTTCCAAACAAGTTCTGGAGGTCTCGCAGACACTGCATCTTGAATACTTCGGGTTTCTTGAGGATCATTTCTCGTCGAAGGGCGGCCATTGTGCGATCTGGTGAGAGGATCACTGGACCATGAGGAAGTTTGTACTTGTCCTGAACTATTGACCGGAGGTAGTTTCGTGTATTGTCTGCTTGGCCAACGGAGCGGGAGGAGAGGTAGAGCCAATTGTAGCCGTTGTTGGCAATATCGGTATATAATTTGGCGACTCCAACGTGCGTCCAGTCGCGGCCAACCATATTGAGAAGATGGCCAAGAGCATCAGACTTTGTGATGGTACCGTCGATATCGGAGATGACTATAGGACTGTTGTACTTCCAGAAGAACAAGGATGCTGTGCAAGTGGATTTGCCGACAACGAACGACATGGCATTCTCGCCGTGCTTCAGATCGAGTGACTTTAGCTGGTCAGAGGTCAATCTAAGAGTCTTTGCATAGTTTAGTTCGTCATCTGAAGCTTTTGGAAAGGGCCGCGAGTTTGTCGGAGGAGTATTGGGTAGACTACCCGTGCGTCCGTCACTTCGGGCATCATCGGTAAGTTCGGGCACCGGAGAGCTCGATCTCACACTCATTGCGTATTCTTTCGTCTCCTGTGAAGCGTAGATCCAAAGATTACCTCTTTCGTCGGCTGACACTAGAGGATCTTCACCAGAGTGCATCAGTTCTTCTGCGGCCACAATGTGGTCCGATATCGTACCCACATGAGCTATATCTTCATCACTCGATTTGTAGCCGTGTATATCTAGCATAACATCTCCAGCATCTGTGATATGCTCGGAATATCCTCTACCGCTAAGCGCTTCATGAGTTCTTCCGCCTTCTGTAGAGCTTGTATTGTCGTTGAGCTCAGGTCAGGCCGTGTTCGCAATTCGTGTAGACTACCCATAGAGTATTGCTTTGGTACATCAGCTGCATCTGCACTATTGATCGTATGCCGGCGTGTAGATGGATTTGCATTGACATCGTCACTCGCTCGTTGAGTCATGTCGAAATCATCCCAATCGCCGCTCTTCGTCTGATGTGTACTTCGGAAGCTGGAGATGCTGCTCTTCTATTACTTCTTTCGATGGCAGAGAGCGGCCTGCCGCGCTCGCCACCCATGCTACTCGCTCGAATATGCTGTTGCTGTTGCTGCTCATTGAGGTCAAAGAACTCTGGCTCTTGTAGGGGTGTCGATGAGCGTCCTATAGGGCTTCCCACTGGACTGATGACGGGTGAAGTCTTCAATTCTTCGGGTACGTCGCTATCTGTCTGAAAGACAAAGAATGCCTCTCCGCCGTCTCCCAATTTCATTGCATATGGCACCTTCTCTCCATTGACTTTGAAGTCGACCTAGAGTCAGTGCTGTCAATGCCTGCTTTTACCTTCTTCTCGCTCGGCCGCAAGAGCTGGAACTTTCCAAACCGTACATGGAAAGGTGAACATGCTAGGTCGCCATTTTCCTGCTCGACTACAATGACATCGATCGCACCAGACAGTGTTGCAGGATTTATGGAATTCCAAGTCTTTGACACAGAGCCGATGGCTCTTCCGACCAAATTCATGTTGCAATGTGGAGATGAGCCTCAATGAATGACCGAATCCATACCAAGTACGATCTGTGGAAGGATGACGCTGTTGCTGTTGGTGGAGGTTGGAGCTAAAGTTGTTCCATGGCGGGCGTGGGGTAAATTCCAATTCCAATTCATCATCAATTCAGTAGAGAAGGTACCAGTACATACACCATCCTTAGTCTAAACTATAGATGAAGCTCTTCAGCAGGGTGCTCTAGCCATTGGGAGTGCTGTTCCACGATTCTACTGACCAGCTCCTCCTCAATCTCAACCGTTCCAAGCTGAGCATCGTCCAGGGTCAACCAATGTTCTTCCGACTCCGTGACGAGGACCACCTCCACTGCCCTTCGTGCTAGTATGTTCGCAACGACAAGCTGATGACCGTACATTTTCAGTGCCGCTCGTGCCTTCTTCAAAAGCAGTTTCGGATCAGTCTCTAGCTTGAATGAACAGATGAACGCTCGTGGAGCCCATTTGTTCTCGATCAAAGCCTTGAGCACTTTCGGAGCCTTGTAGAGCTTGAGCTCCAAGACGTCATCGAAAGACTGGATCTTGCTCTGGCAGACTTTGCGGAGGTACAAAGAAGTCTGAGACAGCGGCCGCAAGGTAGAAGAGCACTTTCGCAGCCTGTGGTTGAAGGAGCATGGCCACCTCGCGAAGTAGATAGAGGTACTCATCGATTGTGGTGAAATGGAGCTTGTAAAGAGTTCCTTCCTCTCGTACTTTACCGTATGACTCGAGAGTAGATCTTAATTTCGTTTGATACTCCTCGTCAACTGCGACCTTGCCCTCTCCGTCGAGTTGAAGGTAATCAAGAAATGACATCTTGCTATGCGAGTATAGTCGAGTAAAGGGCTGTAAGCTGAACTGCCGATGCATGAAAATGACCGCATAGCCTTGTTTCAAGAAGTATTCAGCTGATGTTGCGCCTCTCGTACCAGCACTAAAGTTGTCTATGAACCGGACGTTGGACTTTTCTAGGGGTACCGTCGTGCCACCAGAAGTGATGAAGACGATGCGACGGCCTGCGTCTGCGTGCTTTACGATGAATGATTGGCAATCATTCGAGTCGTACTGCGGCACATCTTGCGCGGTGAGGTCAGAGGAGTATTCGAACGAGGATTCACGTTGAGCATCCTTTTTCTTGCGAGACTTGGTATGTCGTGTACTACCTGGACTCCCATTTTGCAAGCCAGACACTGATCTCCTCTGACTCCGCCTCAAAGAACTTCCGTTCTGCTCAAGCGTTCCGGGCTGGGTCTCTAAGCGTCTTCTTTTAGGAGAGTCGTCCACATTTCGTAAAGATTCTTTCTTTTTGCTACCACTTGAAAATAGTGAGGTCGCAGGTAGATGTTCCTCGTGCTCATTCTCTACGATATAGATTCCCGATCTGTCTGCTGCCTCCTGATCCGAGAGTCATCCATCTCTTCCGTGCCTGACATGATACGTGGATTCTGCTGCACGAGTGTTCTCTGAAGTCCAGAGACGATCGATTTGTTCGGCGTATCGGCAGTGTCGCTGGTCATTGCTCGAGACTCGTCTTCATTATTAACGCTTTGCACTTCTGGCTCTGGCAAGGACGCATCTGCTGTCGAGCCAACGACGTCGGACATGAACTCCTCTATAGCTCTTGAGGTATTCAAATTGTCCTCGGCAAATTGTTCTGTTACGGGCTTCGCTGTAGCTTCGTCCGCTTGTACTTCTGATGTTGTAGGAGCTTCATCAAGGGCTTGCACCTCTCGGAAACTTTCATCCTCGAGCCTAAGACTGTACTATAAGGTAGGCATAAAAGTAAATCGAGTCGTGGTAGCAGTCATCGATTTCAATCTTGGCAGATCTTATCTACCCCACAAGCACAACCAAGAGGCGGATGAGTAGTCTAGCACAATGCAATATCTCTACTACGAATCTCAAGCCAATAAGTATGTAAATCTCTTAGATCTTGCTGGTGGCCGTGAATTGAGTCTCAGTGACACCCTTACCCATAGCCGCAGTACTGCTGACACCTCCAGTGACCATTTTGAGGAGTGCGTCCATGTATTCTGCTCCCGACCACTTCTGGTGCGTAAGGACCTCGACGTTGTGTTTGCGCTCTGGTTCTTGGATCTGCTCGACATAGGCCTTCATTCCCTCTTTTGCGTATGCAGCTGCGAATGTGTCGATTCCGAGAGCCGACGAGTGCAATCCGGCGAGCGTTATGAATACCCACACGAAACCGAGCTGGGCAATGTCCTCGATGAATGTCGCAATCTTGTCTGCAGGCATGTTCGTCGACCAGTTGAACGAGGGTGACAAGTTGTATGAGAGCCATTGCTTTGGCCAGGCAGCACGGACGCCAGTGGCAAACTCGTGTGCTTGTTCGTACCCAGCATTCTTGGTCTCCATCCACAACATCTCAGCGTATGGAGCGTAGGCGATTGCACGCTCGACGCATGCCTGAGTACCACCCTGGTATCGGTAGAAGCCCTCACGCGATCGGCAGGCATCCCAGTCAAAGTAGATCTCAACACCAGTGATGGCAGATGCGATAGCTCGGGCCTCGGCGTTCGATTTACCCTTGCTGGCAGCAAGATACTTGGCAACGGCTGCATCAGCTCCAGTGACCACTGACTTCTTGATTGTGGCAACGACAGCCCTCATCGAAGAGCATCAAGTTAGCTTGCTTGACCCAGTTGTCTTCAATAGCCTCGAGTTCTGAAGCACGTTTTCCAGCCATCTCAGCTTCGTACATCAAGGTGGCAATTGGCTTAAGACCAGGAGTGGTGACACCGATGATGTTCTTGTGGTCACGGTGGTCAATGTTCGAGGAGATGAAGGTGGCGGCTTCTGCATCAGTTCTAGCGACGAGAGAGTCGAAGCGCCGAGCATGTCAGACATGGCTCGAGCAGCGACCAGTCTGTTGATGTGCTCCTGAGTTGGCACAAGGACCTTTCCAGCCAAGTGACCACACTTCTTGGTTCCAGGTGCCTGGTCCTCAAAGTGTACTCCGGCTGCACCTCGCTCGACCATCATCTTGGTGAGTTTCATGACGGCAGTGAGACCTCCGTGACCAGTGTCACCATCGGCAATGATTGGTCGCAGGAAATCGATGTAGTTTAGCTTGGCTCGTTCTGATTCGCTCTTGCTGAATCGGTCTTCGCGCTGCTTGCGGTCATGGAAAAGCTGAGCAAGGAAGAGGTGCTCTACCTTGTTTGGTACGGTGTCCATAGGGTAGTCGGCAATATCGGGACCTGGCTCATTCGAGGTCGATGCGGTCGACGAGCACTGCCAGCCAGAAACGTAGACCGAGTCAACGTGCTTGGCCATTTGCGCGACATGAATAGGATCAAGCGCACCAAAGGTCCTGCTTGAAGTCTTGTTCTACGGCTGTTAGCACTGTTGTGTCACACTAACATAATTCTGACTCAGACATGTGCCTCGGCTCACGGGACACTCTGTCTGTGTCAGAAGCAACTGCCTCTACTCACCTTGTCGTGTTCTACTAGTGTCTTGAATAACTTCTCTGAGAGCGCATTGGATGCCGGTACATTGCGGGCGAGTCTCGAACCTCTCTTTGAAGCGATCTCCTCTGCTGTGTAAGGTCTGACGATGCCCTCATATCGTGGGGAAGCCCACCATTGTTTGAGCTCTTGTACTTGTTGTTGGAAGTCTGCCTTTTCTGCGTTGACGTCTATTTTTGAGTAAGGCATAGTCGATGTGTGTTTGTGATGGGGATGGAAGTGGATGTGACTCCTTTGGTTTGTGAGGGAATAGTTTACTGTGTGAGTGAGTGGTGTGTCTGTGGGTCAAGTTCGTTAGTGAGAATTGCGGAGTCAACCGGATCCGATCATCCTTACTAAGTACTCTACCAGTACCTTACCACAAGTATTCGTATTCCCGTATCGGCAACTGCCAAGATCTGCCGGTTGCCATCACAAATCACTTCAAAGTGTCAATAGTAAAGCTATCAGCACCAGTACAACATGGAAGCACCAACCCGGTCAACCCCTGCCTCTCAAGGGTCAGCCAAGATCGTTTCAGAGTTCTTCGAGTACTCAATCAACACAATACTCTATCAACGCGGAATATACCCACCGGAGGACTTCAAGATAGTCAAAAAGTATGGTCTGAACATGTTGGTCACAACAGACGATGACGTCAAGCGGTACATCAAGCGCATCATGAAGCAATTACATTCTTGGATGGGACAAGGGAAAGTCAATAAGTTGGTGGTATGCATCGTGTCCAAGGAAACGATGGACACGCTGGAGAGATGGCAATTTGATGTCGACATTCTCGTGAACCCATCGGCAACAGAGGAGACAGCGCCAGCCAAGGAAGAATCAGAGATCATCAAGGAGATCCAGTCGCTCGTCCGGCAGATAACTGCATCTGTCACGTTCTTGCCGGAGATCACGAACAAGGCAACCTTCAACGTGCTTGTATACACTGACAGAGTGGAGACGTGCCCAGGGACTGGGAAGACTCTGATGCCAGAAATGTCAAGGACGCAGAAGCAGTCAAGATGAGATCCTTCAGTACTGGCGCTCATAAGATTGGTTTGGAAGTTTCATACACTCTTGGACAAGAAGTGTGATTCCATACAATACTGGTATATAATGATTTCATATATAGCGAAGGCACATTGTAATTTCATCTTTACTCCTTATATATGTCTGAGCTCGAGCCGTACTTGTTGTTAGCAAAGCAAGCTACAGGCAAAGCACTTGTATCGCTCATTCAGCAAGTCTTGTGCTCTGCTAGCATTCACTCCTTCCAGCCCCTCCTAGATTGTCCCAATGTGAAGCTCTTATCGACAACGGAAGACCAATCTTGGGTCGAGCTACTAAGACTATTTGCATATGGAACATACAGAGACTACATCACACGGCAGTCCTCTCTGCCAACAATAGGCACGGCCGAGACTGAGAAGCTGAAGCGGCTGAGTATACTTACATTCGCGACAAAATCTCATGTATGTCCTCAATGACATTGCCACTCACTAACACCACAGCGCTTAGCCTATGCAGATCTCCTTGCTGAGCTTGATTTGGCTACGACAAGACAGCTTGAAGACTTGATTATAGATTGTATCCAAGCATCCCTCATCTCTGGGAAATTGGACACTCGCAGACAGATCGTGTATATCGAATCTGCTCTCGCGCGGGATCTTGCGCCTGATACGCTTCCTGGCATCTTACAGTCACTCTTGACATGGAACAGTCACTGTGAAGAAGCACTTACCGAGATTGGACAGACTATAGATGATTTGACGCGCAAGATTGCTCAAGACCACAACGACCAAATGACACACGATGCAGCTGTTCGTGAAGCTCGTAGTAAGATATCCCAGGCAAGACGACAACGTGCTTCTGGACTATCAGCGGATGGCGGCATTGATGCAGGAATGCTATGATGGTGATGACGAAATGGATGCAATGGATGATATCCAGTTAGACGTCAATGAAACCACAAAGAATACCAGGAAACGAAAGACTGCACCATTAACGAGAAGATAAGCATGAATACCTATATACATATATATATGACATCAAGTAGATAAAAACATTTGCCCAGATGAGCGTTCGCCCATGGAGTCAAGGAGATCCATGAGCAAGTCGTTTTCATTCATTCCCTGCATATCGAGGAACGCAAGATCAGGGTAATTGCTCATATCAAATGGTCCCGATTGAGCAACAGAAGCGTCTGCAATGGATTGAGCAAACATGCCGCCAGGAGAAGGGAGAATACTGAATGGTGCTGGTGTAGAAGAGGCGCTGAGTGTGGTTCCAGTTTGACTCTTCAGTGCTTGATTGAGAAGGTATCGCAGGAACTGAATCTCTCGCAGATTCTTCTTGCTTCCTGCAGACTTTTCGGAAAAGTCCTTCAGGAGTTGAAGGGCTACGCGCAGGTCAGCTCTCAGTGATAACGAGGAGAACTTCGTGTCGGCGCTAAAGTTCAGGACGACACTAAAAATTATCATGATCGTGGTAAGGAGCATCTGCTTTGACGGGTACCACAGCATCTCTACCAAGTCGGACGTTCGTTTGACGAGGGAGATGGTGTGGATAATTTCTGCCGAGAGTCTTATCGCAAAGTCGACAAGGCGGTGATGTCCACCACCAGGAGTCAGAATGGTGCCCGCAGGTACTTCCGCAATGAAGGCTTGAGTAGCAGGAGTCGAACATGCGACGATCGCAGATAGAGGAATAGAGATTGCTTGCCGAGCCACTTTGGAATGCTTGCCACCGTTGACGGTTCGAATTGCAAGAATTGTGGCAAGTTTATGCGCCAGTGTTCTAGTATTTCGTCAAACTCCTGTATAGTGTCAATCTCTGGTGGCTTGGGAGCCTTGACTCCCAAATACTTTGTCGTGTATATCACCACATATCGATGAAAAGCGCACAAAATGGATCAAGTATGGAATCTTGGAATGCTCAAGGACAATAGGCGTCTCCAACTGCTGAGGAAAAAGAGTTCTGTCGTCCAAAGGAGTCGGAAAGTCGAGATCCATGTCAGTATTTTGCACACCACAAGGTCGACCAAGTGCAATCGAAGTTCTCCGATCGAGCAGATACAAGCAGTACCATGCTCGACGGCGAAGCTCAATCTCTTTGCCTGAATGACCAGCTTCTCTAGATCGAAGATGTATGCCCATCTCGAAGGCCATTCGTATTGCCATTCCAGTAACCTTGTACGATGCATCCTCATTTTCAACATGTAGAAAGTACAATGCAAGCATGGCCATCGCCTGAATCGAAGGCAAATCGGCCGCCTTGTCAAGGTTGTCGAGAATGAGCATCTTGGTCGACAGGTAGTACTTGTGAGCAGTAACACTCGGAGCCGAAGGATTCTGGGATTTGTTGTTATTCAGAACAGCCGTGGAAGCGAGACACGCATAGAGTAAGCCGATCTCGCTCGGTGAGAATTGATCACTGAAAGCGACATCACGCTGGAATTCACCCTGTGCGTTCCACAACGGGGCATAAGTATGATAGAAACTCGGCGGGTGAAGCAGAGGATACATTGACATCAGATCTTCACACATAGTGTCCAGTATCTCAAGCGTATCCTGCCTATCTGGAATGGCAACTGGTTCTTGTAGTGCGGTGTAGTTTGGTAGCTCCGGCACTTGAGCTTCCGTAGGTGCAATAATTGCCTCGGCCTTGGTTCGAGATGAGGCCGGGGCCATAGAACAAAGCCTATCTCGGATATTGGAGAGAGTTCCGATTGAGGAGGATTGACCATAGAAGGCATTTGAATTTGGGCTCCTCAAATTAGTAGATTGACTCCGGACGGAGCCAGTAACTGTGTGATCATACGAAGTGAGAGAAGTGGCAAACTTGTGTAGTGAAGGCGAGCCATGACTGGGATTGACAGCATAGTAACGCTGTGATAATTCCTCAACTTTGCGCTCCAGCATAGCCAGACGCTCTTGAACATCATCGCCACTTCCTGCTGGGCTGAGCTCCGCAGCTTGACTGGAGTAGCCGGAACGGCGTGCACCGCCTCTTGCTTTGCCCTCGACATATTCACACAGTACGGAGACAGTCTGGCAGTGCATGCAAGGATTCATGCCATCACACTTGACCTTTCTGCGCTTACAGGACACGCAAGCCTTGGTTACATATTTATTTCGCTTCCGCTTGTTGTTCTCCTCTTCCTCGTCCATAGTAGCTGAAGGTCACAATACTAGAAGTTCATAGCAGCTCAATTGATGGCCGCTAGCGTGACATGTCAGCTCTAAAGTCAAGCTGCCAGCGTCTTTATATAGCGTTTCTACATGCCGCAATTTGCTCGAATACCTCACTTCCGAAATCAGAAGCACATGGCACAAAGTTCCGTGGCATGGACAATTCGTGACTATATACGAGCGCATTCAACGGCCATGATGCGAAGAGCTCACATGAGTCATAAATTTGGTATTCTATATATCTTGTGTGAAAAGGGGGATGATTCGCTCAATCTGTGCACGCTTCCGAGAAATAAAAATGCTTGTTTGACTCACGGAGTCTTCGTGGACTGGCCAATCCATGTGGGGATCTTCCAAGTCGTTCCGTATATACTGCGTACCGTGAGTGGTCTCTTCTGCCATCTCTCTACATGGCTTTCCGCTTCGGTCTAGAGCTCGCAAATTCTCATTTATTACTCCCGCGTTTGCTTTCGGTCCCAGACGAGATGCGGGTATAGGAGGAGCAGCAACCTCTACTGGCTTGCCATCATCTCCAATGACTATCTTTGTCTTTTTCGGTTTCGAACTTGACTTCTTCTTTGGTGCTTTGCTCGGGTCGATTGGACCAGTCGCGCTCTGTACTGGACTAGAAGGAGGAGGCGAGCTATTCACAGAGCCAGTCGCCGATGTTGTATTGTTGTTACTATTGACCAGATCCTGCAGCCTGTGTGAAGGCAGCTTGAGCTTTAGTATGAACGAGTTTGGATTGCTGTGCCTTGTTACCAGTTTCGTAGGTCTATGCTGTTGACTCGATGCCACAGGGAGCTCAGGCATCTCTGAGAAGGATGTCGCCACCGAGGGAGATGGTGAGGCCATCTTTTGCGATGTGCCCGATGGCGGTTCTCTGTGAAAGGTTGAATGTTAAGGTTGAGTTGCTACCAGGTAGAATGTTTGTGTGAAATGCTTGTATGACAAGCCCCCGGCCCCGCCCCGCCAAGAACGCTAAATCGTGATTACACGCACAGTACTGGTACTGGTATCTGCGACAAGTACAAGTACAAGTACATCGCTACTAGAATAGACTCTCCAATATCAGCCATTTGGCTACCATGAGTCAGCTCGCCGTGGCATGAGCACATCCTCACTCCATGTGCCAGGCGCGGATGTTTCCAGGAGCTCATCTATCAAGGACAAATTCAGAGCCATGAGTCGAGGTCGGCACAGAGCAGAAGTGGCGGAAGGCCATACACGAACAGGTGTCATCAAGAGTGATGATCTCGAAACATTCACCAGAGGCCGTTCTCCTCTTGGTAGGGCATCGACTCACGAGCCCGAAGTGTCGTCTCTACAGGTGCCTCGTGACGTGCATGACGACATAGCGCCTTCACTGGAAGATGAGACAGGAGTGTCTGCTTCGACTGAGCAGCAACAAGTACAGCAGCCAGCGCCTGAAACTCGAAGAGACAACGTCGTTCATTCTCCGAGTATAGAAGACCTAACGGGACAACCTGCGGGTGGATTTTTGAGCTCTGTGTTTTCAGCTGCTTCTAATCTAGGCACTGCCCTCACATCAGGCAAGTCCCCGATCGGACGTCATACAGAGATGAGACCGATCATACAGGACCCCTCAGCCAACACAAACGTGCATGAGTCTGTGCCGAATCGCGCAATTACCATGCCATTGGCAGAGCTTTCATTGAAAGACATGGGTCTTTCTGAGCACAATGAGACGGATGAGTTGCGGCGGCCTCGTACCTCGTCACAGGCTACCAGCGTGCAGTTGAAGGACGATCACGCTGAAAAGCAATCTGGTCAAGCACGCTCCGGTAGCGTAATCACAACAGCACATCGCAAACGACGTGAATCGACCACAGCCTCAATCTTCGGCACTAGCGAGCATCTCAATCAAAAAATCACGGGATTTGCGGTTGCTTCGAACAAGCGCAACCGTGAATTCCACGCTACTTTTCGAAGTGTCCAGAGGCGGATTATCTACTCGATGATTATGGTTGTGCACTACAAAAGGAAATCTTGTGCATGGCCGCATGTACGTGTCGGAAAGCCACATTTGTTTCAACTCAAATATCTTCGGCTGGGTCACGAACTTGGTGATAGCTTTCAATGATGTGACTGCAATTGAGAAGAAGTCAACTGCAGGCATATTTCCCAATGCTATACAGGTCTCATGCTTACAAAATAAGCATGTATTTGCTTCTTTCATCTCGCGAGACACGACTTTTGAATTGATTGTCAACATTTGGCGTATAACGCATCCTCGTGTGCATACAACTGCCCATGGCGTCGAGGCGATCGATCCAGATGAAGTGCATTCAGCGATGAGTCCGACTTCAGTAGCAATGGAGACAATGAGTCATTCGCCGAATCCTTCTTTGAAAGTGATTGTGAGGAGATCAATGACAAGGAAGCGCCAGTCTTGAATCAGGACTCCCCACGGATGCAGCCGGTCAAGAGTAGAGAGCTACCAGCACCCGATCAAACACCTGTCGAGTTTCCTGGTCCCAAGGAGCATGGTCCGACCGAGGCGCCTTCTTTGAGTGACGGAACAGCGTTTGCGAAAGCCCTTCTGGACGAAACCTTCGATGCACCTCTCGGGAGGGTCTTTGAACTACTATTTGGAGATGATAACGCCTTCATGAAGGACTTCCTGAGTAACAATCAAAAAGTTCTTGATGTGCAAATCACACCGTTCGCAGATAAGAATGGCAAAAGTACGAGAGCGGAAACATATGTGAAGCCACTCTCTGGGCCGATTGGTCCAAAACAGACTCGATGTATCTGCGAGGATATCATTGAAGTGAAGGACTTTGATACTGCGGTACAGGTGATTCAATCTACCACGAGTCCGGATGTACCGTCTGGCGATGCCTTTGTTATCAAGACACGATTCAGTTTGATGTGGGGTCCCAGGAATACTACCCGCCTCGTAACGAATTGTGTGATTGAATGGTCCAAGTCGTCGTGGATCAAAGGCGCGATCGAGAAAGGCGCCACTAGTGGCCAAGTACAATTCATGTCTGATCTATCGAACGCTATCAAGTCTACTTTGCAAGATGGAGGTAAACGCAGAAAGTCACGAAGTCGACGGGCAATCTCTGATACCAGGGTCGAGGACACGGGAGAGGAGAAGACGACAACCAGTACACAAGCACCGCAAGGCATTGTGGTATCTGCACTGAGTATTGTATCCAACATCAATATTAATGTCCTGATCTTGGTTATGCTCATAGGAGTCGTCCTTGCTATCTTACGGATACAAGGAACGATCAAAAGCGAAATTGCAGAGCGGCACCGACTGTACAACATGCAGCACGAAAAGTTGTGGCAACATGAGGAAGCAGAGCTATGGAATTGGCTGTCAGAGAGGACTTTCGGTTATGAGTATGATGCCATTGGCGAGCAGCCTTCACAGCGCCGACATGTGGACGAGGTCTCAGACGCCATGGGTAAATTACAACTGCAAGAAGCTCTTGCTCAGGCGCGGGAACATTTAGCTGTGCTGGAAGAGGCAGCTGATATGCATGATGTAGATTGATAAGATATGATGAGAGATGAAGATGATGAGGAAGAGCCATAGGGTTGAGAGCGTGAAAGTCATTGATGGTGCGAGCGAGCCCTTGCGATTGATCATTCCTAGTTGCAACTCCACCTACGTACCTCGAATCAGCACAAGTACAGCCCGTGATTAACAGTGCTTACTTGAACCAAACGCACCAATAGTCAATGGCATATTGACCAGATCCAGCGCAGATCGAGCATGCCACAAGCAGAGACGACAGAAGAAATACTGAACGGACCAAACAATCAATTCAAGCAGCCAAAACAGCAGTACTTCTTGAAGACGCATGTCACGTCGATAGAAAGAGCGCCGAAGAAGGACCCAATAATACGATTCGATGCACAGACAAATCTTCCTGGCTTCCGTACGACACAATTTCGCGATGTGCGACGTACACATCATGAATTTCAAAAGCTTGCGGACCATCTGATCATAGAGAACCCAGAGTGTCTTGTACCGGCGCTTTACCCCAGTTCGACTTCATTCGGTGCAGGCACGGAAGAAGATGAGCGACGCATGAAGTTGAACATGCAGCACTGGTTGGATCTGGTGTGCGAGAACCCTGTCATCATACGAGACAAAGAAATGATACATTTCGTGGAAAGTGACTTTGGCTGGTCACCAGTATTGTCTCGAGGCAAGCCAGCTACTGGTCTCAAGCGTCGTGCTATCAAACAGTTACAACCACCACCAGATGATACCCCGGAGTTGATCAATGCACGGCCCATTGCGAAAGCTTTCTATGTACAAACAAGTGATTGTCAATCAAAGCTGCACAGGGTGACGAAAGAGCGCACTAACCTTGCACTAGCAGAGCAGGAGTTTGCAAGGCGTTTGAGTACGCTGGCGCAGGGGGAAACTCATCCTGGCATGTCGAACGCCTTGGAAAAGCTAGGCAGAACCCTTCAGAGCGTTAGTGATGCGCATTCACTGCATGTCACTCTCGAGGCTGCCACGTTGGAAG
>JAQQXO010000226.1:17500-40000 GCA_029852735.1 Persea americana | reverse complement strand
TTTCCTGAATTATATTCAGCCAGTAAGCAAACAGCAAATCCGTGGGTATTTGAACCCGAGTATCCGGGAAAAAGCAGAATATTGGATGGAAGAACAGGAGATCCTTTTGAACAACCGGTTATAATAGGAAAGTCCTATATCCTGAAATTAATTCATCAAGTTGATGATAAAATCCATGGACGTTCCAGCGGGCATTATGCACTTGTTACACAACAACCCCTTAGGGGAAGGGCCAAGCAAGGGGGACAACGAGTAGGAGAAATGGAAGTTTGGGCTCTAGAGGGATTTGGTGTTGCTCATATTTCACAAGAGATGCTTACTTATAAATCGGATCATATTAGAGCTCGTCAGGAAGTACTTGGAACTACAATCATTGGAGGAACAATACTTAAACCCGAGGATGCGCCAGAATCTTTTCGATTGCTCGTTCGAGAACTACGATCTTTGGCTCTGGAACTGAATCATTTCCTTGTATCTGAGAAGAACTTCCAGATTAACAGGAAGGAAGCTTGATCGAAATGAATCAGAATTTTTCTTCTATGATCGACCGATATAAACATCAACAACTTCGAGTTGGATCAGTTTCTCCTCAACAAATAAGTGCTTGGGCCACCAAAATCCTACCTAATGGAGAGATGGTTGGAGAGGTGACAAAACCCTATACTTTTCATTACAAAAGCAATAAACCGGAAAAGGATGGATTGTTTTGTGAAAGAATTTTTGGACCTATAAAAAGCGGAATTTGTGCTTGTGGAAATTATCGAGTGATCGGAGAGGAAAAAGAAGATCCGAAATTTTGTGAACAATGCGGAGTTGAATTTGTTGATTCTCGGATACGAAGATATCAAATGGGATACATCAAACTGGCATGTCCAGCGACTCATGTATGGTATTTGAAACGTCTTCCTAGTTATATCGCGAATCTTTTAGATAAACCCCTTAAGGAATTAGAAGGCCTAGTATACTGCGATGTGTGATTTGATCGAAATTAGGATTTTACAGATTCGGAATGAGAAACTGTCATCCCATTCAATTCGATGGGGATGCCCCTGACTCTGACATGTATCTTGGGAGGAGGAATATGAAGCTCAGAATTATGGTTGTATTCAATACTTCCAAATGAAAGGGGAATTGATCCATGGTCGATTCCGTAACATATAACAGTTGTACCTCGTGAAAAAAAAACTTCTTTCGTGGAATTAGACGTTCTATTTCTTTTAGAAAGAGATTCTGTTCAAATAAACAAATATGACACGGTTACAGGAGCCCATCCATCGCATATATGCTTCAAGGGACATTATGGCATAACCGTCGAGGTGAAGTGGAGACCTAAAAGATCGAATGAAACAATACATAGACAAGTAAATCCCTTATTAGTTCCAAGGTATTCCTTTAATTTAAGGGGATTTATCATTCGAAGGGAAGTAGACTACTCAATAATTTGACATTCCATTTTTATCGTAATTGAATAAGTAATTCAGAAAAGTCAAAGGAAGGATGAATCCATGAAATATTTTTGTTGGTCCTCACTGGGAACTTGAGTAAGGAGTAGATCTTTCTGGGGTTTTCTAGAACAAAATTTGAAAGTGGAGAACCCCTTTCTTTATTTGGTGTAACTACTTGAGCCGGATGAGAGGAAACCATCACGTCCGATTTTGAAGGGGGGATCCTATAGGAACCTATCCCAATTTTTCTTTTGCCAGGCCCATAGCTAAAAAACCGACTTTCTTGCGATTACGAGGTTCATTCGAATCTGAAATCCAATCCCGGAAATACAGCATCCCACTTTTTTTTTACTACCCCAGGTTTCGATACATTTCGAAATCGAGAAATCTCTACTGGAGCAGGTGCTATCAGAGAACAATTAGCCGATCCGGATTTGCGAATTATTATAGATCATTCATCGGTAGAATGGAAGGAATTAGGGGAAGAAGGGTTCACTGGGAATGAATGGGAAGATAGAAAAATTGGAAGAAGAAAGGATTTTTTGGTTAGACGCATGGAATTAGCTAAGCATTTTATTCGAACAAATGTAGAACCAGAACGGATGGTTTTGTGCCTATTACCAGTTCTTCCTCCCGAGTTGAGGCCAATCATTCAGATAGATGGGGGTAAACTAATGAGTTCGGATATTAATGAACTCTACCGAAGAGTTATCTATCGGAACAATACTCTTACCGATTCATTAACAACAAGTAGATCTACGCCAGGGGAATTAGTAATGTGTCAGGAGAAATTGGTACAAGAAGCCGTGGATACACTTCTTGATAATGGGATCCGCGGACAACCAATGAGAGACGGTCATAATAAAGTTTACAAGTCATTTTCAGATGTAATTGAAGGCAAAGAAGGAAGATTTCGTGAGACTCTACTTGGTAAACGGGTCGATTATTCGGGGCGTTCCGTCATTGTCGTGGGCCCTTCGCTTTCATTACATCGATGTGGATTACCTCGAGAAATAGCAATAGAACTTTTTCAGACATTTGTCATTCGTGGTTTAATCAGACGACATATCGCTTCTAACATAGGAATTGCTAAAAGTCAAATTCGGGAAAAAGAACCCATTGTATGGGAAATACTTCAAGAAGTTATGCAGGGGCATCCTGTATTGTTGAATAGAGCGCCCACCCTGCATAGATTAGGCATACAGGCGTTCCAGCCCATTTTAGGGGGTGGACGTGCTATTTGTTTACATCCATTAGTTCGTAAAGGATTCAATGCAGACTTTGATGGGGATCAAATGGCTGTTCATGTACCTTTATCTTTGGAAGCGCAAGCGGAGGCTCGTTTACTTATGTTTTCTCATATGAATCTCTTTTCTCCGGCTATTGGAGATCCCATTTCGGTACCAACCCAAGATATGCTTATTGGACTCTATGTATTAACGATCGGGAATCGTCGAGGTATTTGTGCAAATAGGTATAATCCATGGAATCGCATAAACTATCAAAATGAAACAGTTAATGATTATAAGTATAAATATACTACGAAAGAGAAAGAGCCCTATTTTTGTAGTTCCTATGATGTACTTATAGTTTATCAGCAGAAACGAATCAATTTAGATAGTCCTTTGTGGCTTCGGTGGCGACTAGATCAACGTGTCATTGCCTCAAGAGAAGTTCCTGTCGAAGTTCAATATGAATCTTTGGGTACCTATCATGAAATTTATGGGCACTATCTAATAGTAAGACGTATAAAAAAACAAACCCTTTGTATATACATCCGAACCACTGTTGGTCATATTTCTTTTTCTCGAGAAATAGAAGAAGCCATACAGGGGTTTTGTCAGGCCTACTCATACGGTACCTAAGCTAAGGAATTATGTAATACCGCGGGAATTTGGATCTCTCCGGTTCAACTGGAATCATAATTCCTTAATTTCTACATGAATCGAGATCCAGTAAAGGAGGTCTTCGAATCACTGACTCAAACCCATTGGCGAATCCTACTCAGCGGAATAGAGAAGTACTTATGGCAGAATGGGCTGATCTGTTCTTTTACAATAAAGCGATAGATGGGTCTGCCATGAAACGACTTATTAGCAGATTAATAGATCACTTCGGAATGGCATATACATCGCACACCCTGGATCAAGTAAAGACTCTGGGTTTCCAGCAAGCCACTGCTACATCCATTTCATTAGGAATTGATGATCTTTTAACAGTACCTTCTAAGGGGTGGCTAGTCCAAGATGCTGAACGACAAAGTTTCATTTTAGAAAAGCACCATCATTATGGGAATGTACACACAGTAGAAAAATTACGCCAATCCATTGAGATATGGTATGCTACAAGTGAATATTTGAGACAAGAAATGCATCCTAATTTTAGGATGACTGATCCTTCTAATTCAGTCCATATAATGTCCTTTTCGGGAGCTAGAGGAAATGCATCTCAGGTACACCAATTAGTAGGTATGAGAGGATTAATGTCGGATCCCCAAGGACAAATGATTGATTTACCGATTCAAAGCAATTTACGCGAAGGACTTTCTTTAACGGAATATATCATTTCCTGCTACGGAGCCCGCAAAGGAGTTGTGGATACTGCTGTACGAACATCAGATGCTGGATACCTCACGCGTAGACTTGTTGAAGTAGTTCAACACATTGTTGTACGTAGAACAGATTGTGGCACTACCCGAGGCATTTCCGTGAGTCCTAGAAATGGGATGACGGAAAGAATTTGGGTCCAAACACTAATTGGTCGTGTATTAGCATACAATATATATATGGGCCTACGTTGCATTGCCGCTCAAAATAAAGATATTGGGGTTGGACTTGTCACTCGATTCATAACCTTTCGAACACAACCAATATATATTCGAACCCCCTTTCTTTGCAGGAGTATATCTTGGATCTGTCGATTATGTTATGGTCAGAGTCCCACTCATGGCGACCTGGTCGAATTAGGAGAAGCAGTAGGTATTATTGCGGGTCAATCAATCGGCGAACCGGGGACTCAACTAACATTAAGAACCTTTCATACCGGTGGAGTATTCACAGGTGGTACTGCAGAACATGTACGAGCTCCTTTTAAGGGAAAAATAAAATTCAATGAGGATTTGGTTCATCCCACACGTACACGTCATGGGCATCCTGCTTTTCTATGTTATATAGACCTGTATGTAACTATTGAGAGTCACGATATTCTACATAATGTGAATATTCCACCCAAAAGTTTTCTTTTAGTTCAAAATGATCAATATGTAGAATCAGAACAAGTGATTGCTGAGATTCGCGCTGGAACATCCACTTTCAATTTTAATAAAGTTAAAGAGAAAGTTCGAAAACATATTTATTCTGACTCAGAGGGAGAAATGCACTGGAGTACCGATGTGTACCATGCACCTGAATATAAATATGGTAATGTTCATCTCTTACCCAAAACAAGTCATTTATGGATATTATCAGGAGCTCTGTGCAGATCCAGTATAGTGCCTTTTTCGCTCCACAAGGATCAAGATCAAATGAATGTTCATTCTGTTGAACGGAGATCTATTTCTGACCTCTCCGTGACTAATGATCAAGTGAGACACAAATTGTTTAGTTCGAATCCTTACGGTAAAAAGGGGGGGGTTCTTGATTATTCAGGACCTGATCGAATCATATCCAACGGTCATTGGAATTTCATATATCCTACCATTCTCCACGAGAATTCTGATTTATTGGCTAAGAGGCGAAGAAATAGATTTATCATCCCATTCCAATCTGATCAAGAACGAGAAAAAGAACTAATGCCCCGTTCCGGTATCTCGATTGAAATACCCATAAATGGTGTTTTACCTAGAAATAGTATTCTTGCTTATTTCGACGATCCCCTATACAGAAGAAGCAGTTCAGGAATTACTAAATATGGGACTATAGGGGTGGGTTCAATCGTCAAAAAAGAGGATTTGATTGAGTATCGAAGAGCAAAAGAATTTAGGCCAAAATACCAAATGAAAGTAGATCGATTTTTTTTCATTCCCGAAGAAGTGCATATCTTACCCGGTTCTTCGCCCATAATGGTACGGAACAACAGTATCATTGGAGTAGATACACGAATCGCTTTAAATACAAGAAGCCAAGTAGGCGGATTGGTCCGGGTGGAGAGAAAAAAAAAAAGGATTGAACTCAAAATCTTTTCTGGGGATATCTATTTTCCTGGAGCGACAGATAAGATATCCCGGCACTGCGGCATCTTGATACCACCAGGAACGGGAAAAAAAAATTCTAAGGAATCAAAAAAATGGAAAAATTGGATTTATGTCCAACGGATTACACCTACCAAGAAAAAGTATTTTGTTTCAGTTCGACCCGTAGTCACATATGAAATAGCTGATGGGATAAATTTAGCAACGCTTTTCCCCCAGGATCCGTTGCAGGAAAGGGATAATGTGCAACTACGAATTGTCAATTATATCCTTTATGGAAATGGCAAACCGATTCGGGGAATTTATCACACAAGTCTTCAATTAGTTCGGACTTGTTTAGTATTGAATTGGAACCAAGACCGAGATGGTTCTATAGAAGAGGTTCATGCTTCCTTTGTTGAAGTAAGGGCAAATGATCTGATTCGAGATTTCATAAGAATTGATTTAGTGAAGTCCTCTATTTTTTATATCGGAAAAAGGAATGATATGGCAAGTTCAGGATTGATTGCCAATAATGGATCAGATCGCACCAATATTAATCCTTTTTATTTCAAGGCGAGGATTCAATCATTTACCCAACATCAAGGGACTATTCGTACGTTGCTGAATAGAAATAAGGAATGTCCATCTTTTCTAATTTTGTTATCATCCGATTGTTCTCGAATTGGTCTATTCAATGGTTCGAAATCTCACAAAGAATTAATTAAATTAATTAAAGAGGATCCCGCGATTCCCATTAGGAATTCGTTGGGTCCTTTAGGGATTGTACCTAAAATTACGAATTTTTATTCATTTTACTATTTCTATTTAATAACTCATAATCAGATCTTGTTAAAGAAATATTTTCTACTTGACAATTTCAAACATACTTTCCGAGGGCTTAGATATTATTTAATGGATGAAAATGGGAGAATTTATAATCCCGATTCATGCAGTAACATCATTTTTAATCCATTCGATTTGAATTGGTGCTTTCTCCCTCACGATTATTGTGAGGAGACATCCACAATAATTAGCCTTGGACAGTTTATTTGTGAAAATGTATGTATATCCAAATGCGGACCACACATAAAATCGAGTCAAGTTCTAATTGTTCATGTTGACTCCTTAGTCATAAGATCCGCTAAGCCCCATTTGGCTACGCCAGGAGCAACTGTTCATGGCCATTGTGGAGAAATCCTTTACGAAGGAGATACATTAGTTACATTTATATATGAAAAATCGAGATCGGGTGATATAACACAAGGTCTTCCAAAAGTGGAACAAGTGTTAGAAGCGCGTTCGATTGATTCAATATCGATGAACTTAGAAAAGAGGGTTGAGGGTTGGAACGAACGTATAACAAGAATCCTTGGAATTCCTTGGGGATTCTTGATTGGCGCTGAACTAACCATAGCGCAAAGTCGTATCTCTTTGGTTAATAAGATCCAAAAGGTTTATCGATCCCAAGGGGTGCAGATCCATAATAGGCATATAGAGATTATTGTACGTCAAATAACATCAAAAGTGTTGGTTTCAGAAGATGGAATGTCTAATGTTTTTTCACCTGGAGAACTAATCGGATTGTTGCGAGCGGAACGAACAGGGCGTGCTTTGGAAGAAGCGATCTGTTACCGAGCCATCTTATTGGGAATAACGAGGGCATCTCTGAATACTCAAAGTTTCATATCCGAAGCGAGTTTTCAAGAAACCGCTCGAGTTTTAGCAAAAGCTGCTCTACGAGGTCGTATTGATTGGTTGAAAGGCCTGAAAGAAAACGTTGTTCTGGGGGGGATGATGCCTGTTGGTACCGGATTCAAAGGATTAGTGCACCGCTCAAGGCAACACAGCAACATTCCTTTGGAAATCAAAAAGAAGAATCTATTCGAGGAGGAAATGAGAGATCTTTTGTTCCACCACAGAGAATTATTTGGTTCTTGCATCCCAAATAATTTCCCTGATACATCAGAACGATCATTTACGGGATTTAATGACAGATTCATTCTTTTCTTTTAACTATAGGGTCCTGGTCATTTGATTTGGTAATAAAGATAATAACGAATAGAAAGGAATTAATGACTTGGACTGGGTATTAACGGTCAATCTCCGGTAGAAGGTTCCGTCGGAACAATTATTTATTTCAGGTACCTCTTAAATAAAAAAAAAAGAGAGAAAATGTGGGGAGAAATGACAAGAAGATATTGGAACATGAATTTTGAAGAGATGATGAAAGCAGGAGTTCATTTTGGCCATGGTACTAGGAAATGGAATCCTAGAATGGCACCTTACATCTCTTCAAAGCGTAAGGGTATTCATATTACAAATCTTACTCGAACTGCTCGTTTTTTGTCAGAAGCCAGTGATTTAGTTTTTGATGCAGCAAGTATAGGAAAACACTTCTTAATAGTTGGTACCAAAAATAAAGCAGCCAATTCAGTAGCATCAGCTGCAATAAGGGCTCGGTGTCATTATGTTAATAAAAAATGGCTCGGTGGTATGTTAACGAATTGGTCCACTACAGAAATGAGACTTCATAGGTTCAGGAACTTGAGATCGGAACAAAATACGGGGAAACTCAATTGTCTCCCGAAAAGAGATGTAGCAATGTTGAAGAGGCAATTATCTCACTTGCAAACCTATCTGGGCGGGATCAAATATATGACGGGGTTACCCGATATTGTAATCATCGTTGATCAGCAAGAAGAATATACGGCTCTTCGAGAATGTCTCACTTTGGGGATTCCAACAATTTGTTTAATCGATACAAATTGTGACCCGGATCTCGCAAATATTCCGATTCCAGCGAACGATGACGCTATAGCTTCAATCCGATTGATTCTTAACAAATTAGTATCCGCAATTTGTGAGGGCGGTTCTAGCTATATAAGAAATTGTTGATTAATAATAGGATAAGTCAATGACTTTGGAAACTCCATAAATTGATTGAATCGGTTACTATCCCTGAGTCTCAAAAAAGAGATCAAAATCACTGGGGATATTATGTGATCACTTGGGATCCGAAATATACGATTGATTCAAAGTAGACGAGTTGAGAAAGAGATACGAGATGGCTGAATCAAAATAATTCCTTTTTAAGTTCCATTTATGTCAGAGGGCAATATGAATGTTTTACCCTGTTCCATCAACTCACTAAAAGTGTTATACGATATATCCGATGTGGAAGTAGGCCAACATTTTTATTGGCAAATAGGGGGTTTCCAAGTCCATGCCCAAGTACTTATCACTTCTTGGGTTGTAATTGCTATCTTATTAGGTTCAGCCACTATAGCTGTTCGGAATCCACAAACCATTCCAACCGACGGTCAGAATTTCTTCGAATATGTCCTCGAATTCATTCGAGACTTGAGCAAAACTCAGATTGGAGAAGAATATGGTCCTTGGGTTCCCTTTATTGGAACTATGTTCCTATTTATTTTTGTTTCTAACTGGTCAGGTGCCCTTTTACCCCGGAAAATCATACAGTTACCGCATGGAGAGTTAGCTGCACCCACGAATGATATAAATACTACTGTTGCTTTAGCTTTACCTACGTCAGTGGCATATTTCTATGCGGGTCTTACCAAAAAAGGATTGGGTTATTTCGGTAAATACATTCAACCAACTCCAATACTTTTACCAATTAACATCCTAGAAGATTTCACAAAACCCTTATCACTTAGTTTTCGACTTTTCGGGAATATATTAGCGGATGAATTAGTAGTTGTTGTTCTTGTTTCTTTAGTACCTTCGGTGGTTCCTATACCTGTCATGTTCCTTGGATTATTCACAAGCGGGATTCAGGCTCTTATTTTTGCAACTTTAGCCGCAGCTTATATAGGTGAATCCATGGAGGGTCATCATTGACTAGCTTCCGAAATGGTCTTAAAAAAAAGCTTATCCCAACTCATACCGGTATATACGATCTAGAATAGGAGCAAAAAAAAAATGTATGATATTAGAGAATTAAAAAAAAGTAAGGGGGGTCGAGCTGGGTATATGTAAGGGCTCTAAGCCAATCCCTGTATATGTTTCGAAGAATGATTCTAGAATCCGGTTCAATAGAAGATACGGATGGTTTACGTTATTAAAGAAACAATGTATATGTGATATTAGATATTCACTAGTTATATATGGGCTATCCATATATATTATTTCCCATCCCACTGAATTTAGACGGATTCCAATGCAAGCCCTTCCGTTTTATCTGTGACTGTGGATTGAATGAATAAACAAATGAAGTCAAGCATGCATATAGAAGAGAAAGAGCGAAGAATTGAAAGAATGGAATGGTTCGGAACAAAGAAATGGAAGAACTGGAATCATATAGATTTACAAAGACTCCACGGATAGAAACTAAAAACGAGATATCGAAGTAGCTCTGATGATTCAGTAATATTATTATTTCAATTCAGAGTTCTTAGTTCTTTTTTTTTTTCGGATAGATCTTAAGTGATGGAATAATGAAGTAATAATTCATCGGTTGATTGTATCATTAACCATTTCTTTTTTTTGGTGCGAGGAACTTAATATGAATCCATTGATTTCTGCCGCTTCCGTTATTGCTGCTGGATTGGCTGTGGGACTTGCTTCTATTGGACCTGGAGTTGGTCAAGGTACTGCTGCGGGCCAAGCCGTAGAAGGTATCGCGAGACAGCCAGAAGCAGAGGGTAAAATACGAGGTACTTTATTGCTTAGTCTGGCTTTTATGGAAGCTTTAACGATTTACGGACTGGTCGTGGCATTAGCGCTTTTATTTGCGAATCCTTTTGTTTAATCCTATAAATGTGAAAAATAAATATTTATTTTCTTTTCCTATTTTATTGCCGCGGGCTTGCCTTGCCGAATTATATCCAAACTTAACTCCTACAATCACTTCTTCGTTGAGACAATACCCCCGGGGATGGAGTGATTTGAGGATGAGGAATTAGCATAGCTGACCCACTTGCTTTCTTCCCTTCCGTTCTTAATGGAAACTCTTTTTTACTTTTAGGAAGTGTTGCAACAAACAACAAACGAGGTATTTCGTAATTGACATGAAACCTGGGACTAAATAAATAGATTATTGAGAATTTCCATGGAAATAATAATAAAGAAAAATATTTATTAAAATGAATCTATTCATATTTATAATAAGGAAATTAATAAAAATAAATCAATCCAAAACAAAGGGGGCGAAGTGATACAAAAAGAACTCTGTTCCATTTTGTTGGTCCTATCTATAAGAGAAAAGCATATGAAAGATGTAACCGATTCTTTCGTTTCCTTTGGTCACTGGCCATCCGCTGGGAGTTTCGGGTTTAATACCGATATTTTAGCAACAAATCTAATAAATCTAAGTGTAGTGCTTGGTGTATTGATCTTTTTTGGAAAGGGAGTGTGTGCGAGTTGTGTATTTCAAGAATAGGCTGGATCCAACCGGCTGCACTTTCCTTTTTTTTTTTTGAATGGGAAAGTTATAAATAGGAAAGAAAGGTGCACGATCTCGACGAATTACTTCTGAATAAATTAAGAAATCATATGTAAGAACCATAGCATTTCGTAACTTATTGGTAAATCAACTTTGATTCTCTATCAGCCAATAATGTGGGACCTTTAACATGGTTAAAGCGAAACCGTTTGAAGTCCAGGCACAACATGGTACTCTTTCTACCACTACGTTAGTACGGAGATGGTTTCGAAAAAATGAATAGTTGGCAATTTATCCGATATAGAACACTCATATCGATAAAATGATTTGAACCATTTACTGTAAAAATAGGTGTCTCGCCCTTTTTTATCCAATGTTGAATCGATGACCTATGTCTAAAATAAGAAGAATTTTTTGGATTTGAAGAAAACAAAAAAAAAAGAAACAACTTTGCTGACAATGACAGATTTTTTGTCGGGTCGGAAGAGTCCTCCGAATATTCTGGTCTCGTATCATATCAGTTTTGATATCTTGGAATACGAACAGAGAAGAGAGGGTAGGCTCATTACATTAAAATAGATGGAATGACCCATTAAGTAACTGAGTGTGAGAGCCAAATGAATCGAAAGATTCATGTTTGGTTCGGGAAGAGATCATGGAAGTGAAGTTGTGAAATGAATGGGAAGATAATCTACTTTCATTAAGTGATTTATTAGATAATCGAAAACAGAGGATCTTGAGTACTATTCGAAATTCAGAAGAACTACGTGAAGGAGCCATTGAGCAGCTCGAAAAAGCCCGGGCTCGCTTACGGAAAGTGGAAATAGAAGCAGATGAGTTTCGAGTGAATGGATACTCTGAGATAGAACGAGAAAAATGGAATTTGATTAATGCCACTTATGAGAATTTGGAACGATTAGAAAATTACAAAAATGAAACCATTCATTTTGAACAACAAAGAGCAATTAATCAGGTGCGACAACGAGTTTTCCAACAAGCCTTACAAGGAGCTCTAGGAACTCTGAATAGTTGTTCAAACAGCGAGTTACATTTACGCACCATCGGTGCTAATATTGGCATGCTCGGGGCCATGAAAGAAGTAACTGATTAGCCCTTCTACTGTAGGCATTATTTTTTTTTTTTTTTCTTTGTTTCCGAAAAAGAATTAAGAGACACTAATGGTAACCATTCGAGCCGACGAAATTAGTAATATTATCCGTGAACGTATTGAACAATATAATAGAGAAGTCAAGATTGTGAATACCGGCACAGTACTTCAGGTAGGCGACGGCATTGCTCGTATTCATGGTCTTGATGAAGTAATGGCAGGGGAATTAGTAGAATTTGAAGAGGGTACAATAGGCATTGCTCTGAATTTGGAATCAAATAATGTTGGCGTTGTATTAATGGGTGACGGTTTGATGATACAAGAGGGAAGTTCTGTAAAAGCAACAGGAAGAATTGCTCAGATACCCGTTAGTGAGGCTTATTTGGGTCGTGTTATAAATGCTCTGGCTAAACCCATTGATGGGAGAGGTGAAATTTCAGCTTCTGAATCTCGGTTAATCGAATCTCCTGCTCCAGGTATTATTTCGAGACGTTCCGTATATGAGCCTCTTCAAACGGGACTTATTGCTATTGATTCGATGATCCCTATAGGACGCGGTCAGCGAGAATTAATTATTGGGGACAGACAGACCGGAAAAACAGCAGTAGCCACAGATACTATTCTCAACCAAAAGGGGCAAAATGTAATATGTGTTTATGTAGCTATTGGTCAAAAAGCATCCTCCGTGGCCCAGGTAGTGACCACTTTCCAGGAACGAGGCGCAATGGAATACACTATTGTGGTAGCCGAAACGGCGGATTCACCTGCTACATTACAATACCTCGCTCCTTATACAGGAGCGGCTCTGGCTGAATATTTTATGTACCGTGAACGACATACTTCAATAATTTATGATGATCTCTCCAAACAAGCACAAGCTTATCGTCAAATGTCTCTTCTATTAAGAAGACCGCCCGGTCGCGAAGCTTATCCAGGAGATGTTTTTTATTTGCATTCACGCCTTTTGGAAAGAGCCGCTAAATCAAGTTCTCGTTTAGGTGAAGGAAGTATGACCGCTTTACCAATAGTTGAGACTCAATCTGGGGACGTTTCGGCTTATATCCCTACTAATGTGATTTCCATTACAGATGGACAAATATTCTTATCCGCTGATCTATTCAATGCCGGAATCCGTCCTGCCATTAATGTGGGTATTTCTGTCTCGAGAGTAGGATCTGCAGCTCAAATTAAAGCCATGAAACAAGTAGCCGGCAAATCGAAACTGGAACTGGCTCAATTCGCAGAGTTAGAAGCCTTTGCACAATTCGCTTCTGATCTCGATAAAGCCACTCAGAATCAATTGGCAAGAGGTCAACGATTGCGCGAGTTGCTCAAACAATCCCAAGCAGCCCCTCTCACGGTGGAAGAACAGATAGTTACTATTTATACTGGAGCGAATGGGTATCTTGATCCGTTAGAAATTGGACAGGTAAAGAAATTTCTCGTTCAGTTACGTACCTACTTAAAAACAAATAAACCTCAGGTCCAAGAAATCATATCTTCTACCAAGACATTTACCGCGCAAGCGGAAGCCCTTTTGAAGGAAGCTATTCCGGAACAGATAGAACTGTTTCTACTTCAGGAACAAAAATAAAGAAATTGATCACTCTTAAGTACAAGACGAATCGTTGAGAAATGGCCCCGATTCGAATCATTCAAAATATGTTTCTTGACATAGCAATCTACAAAAATAGATGGAAATAAATTGCGTCCAATAGGATTTGAACCTATACCAAAGGTTTAGAAGACCTCTGTCCTATCCATTAGACAATGGACGCTTTTCATTCCGATTTCTTTCACATTCTGACTTTCCTATCTCCTATAAAAAAAAGAATAGGATTGTATGTGAAAGAAATATTTTAGGGACATATCAAAAGCATGTATTATAATAATTAATATGAAGCGGATAGCGGGAATCGAACCCGCATCGTTAGCTTGGAAGGCTAGGGGTTATAGTAGACGTCGATTCATCATTTTTAACGTCTCTAATTCAAAACCGAACATGAAATTTTGGTTTCATTCGGCTCCTTTATGGGATTCCCAAATCTAAGACATAAAAAAAACTAAAAAAAAAAAAGAAAAAATTTACGATGTATGGGAAAAGGGAGTCATAGCAAATCTGAATTCAAAGAAATCCATTTGGCCCATAACATCTATGTCAGCCTTTTCGTCTGAATGCACCCCAAATGACTTGCTTTTTAGATGATCCCTCTAGAAAGGGGAGGATTCTCACAAATCTTTCTAGTTACTTCGTTCCCTATTTGTACTTGCAAGAATCCTGAAGAAAAGAATTTTTTTGTTCCACCGAGCTGAAACAATATGTCGATGGCTCTAGTAAACCAAAGTCATCGTTTAATAGCTATTTGGCTTCAATCTCCCCCTAAAAAAAAATGAAAGATCTAGTTACGATTAGAAATAGACTTTTGTATCTTCATACATGGATCCCTTACTTATACTCATTCAATTGGAATGGTTGATCCAACTTAAAAAAAAAATTATGCTTCGCAATTCCATAATCCAATTTTGTTAGTCAATTTCTAATTGACTTGACTTTTGGATACAAATCACGAGAATGTATATTCTTCCTCAAATGTGGCATTGAGAGGTAAGGGATTAATGCCCTTTTAATAAATAAAGTTTTTGATCAGAATAGGAATCAAACGAAAGATCCCTTATCTATTTCACTTGTTAATAGAACGAATCACGCTTTTACCACTAAACTATACCCGCTACAATATAATTATTGTATACGGGCGGGCCATTTGTCGAACAAGGGCGTGAAACGTAATCAAGATAGGATCAGAATCATGAAAATTGGGGTGCTGACATGTTGTGCTCTGACGGGGAGACTTGATAAAATAGGAGAAGGAGGTTCATTTCAATAACAAGCTTTTATCGGGGAGCCGTTACTGATAGTCCCGGCCCGAAAGAGCCATTGAAGTCGGAACATAAAAATGAGTTGAGTTGTACAAGAATCCAGAGCTCCATTTTTCTTTTTCGAAGCTACTCCTTTTCCTATTCATTCAACTGCCAAATCTTATGAATTCGGGTCGATTGGATCGAGTGAAAAATCCTATTGTTTTGGTTGTGGACTCAAGGGTTCAGGTTCAAACATGTTCTTTGAAGAAATATATGAGTTCTATTATAATAGAAAAAAATATGTTTTTTTTATTCCATTTAAGTAAATCGAGAAAAGGAAAAACATAATAAGAAATGACACTCCTATCATAGGAATGGAAATAGCCTTGTTGCTGCTTCAATAACAAGCATTTTCGTTTTCAAATCAAATAAATCATTTGATCTATGATTCATTGGAACAAGGAATGGCCTGGCTAGGTACTGGCCAGGCCGGGGGAATAAAAGAAAGAACTTTTCGGACGAAATCAAAGAGGGACTCTTTCTATTGGAGATATCTGTTTCGAATCATTATCTAAAGGGAATTGATGATTGATCAAATTCGTCTATATTTATAGAATAAAGAAAGATAAGGAAAAACTTTTACATATGAATTATCCTTTTAAAATTGGGAGAGATGGCTGAGTGGACTAAAGCGGCGGATTGCTAATCCGTTGTACGAATTATTTGTACCGGGGGTTCGAATCCCCCTCTCTCCGTTTCTTCTGATCACTTGATATTTCCCTTTCGAATTCGAAAAAATCTCTAACCCCCTTTCTCATAGTTAAATGTATGGAATGGAGAAAGAAAATCCTAAGAAAATTAAGAAATCGAGCAAGGAAAAACCCCTGATTTTTTTTATTCATCACGTCCAGGATTACGTCCTGGATCATTAGATAGGAATCCGAAGATGAAGAGAGAAACAAAGAATATCACTACTGTGTAAACGAAGAGTTTGAGAGTAAGCATTACACAATCTCCAAGATCATTTTGGGGGAAATAGGGGAATAGATTCTCCATTTTTGTACCACATATTCCGTTTTGACACCAAGAAAAGAAGCGGTTTCTAGAAAACATAAGGAATTTGCAGGAATGAATTTGTAATAAGATTCTGATTCTTTCGTTAACAAAATGATCTCTCATACCTACAATTAGGTATTGTAGGGACCATACATAGGGTCTTCGACCCCCAGAAGGAATGAAGAAATGAGGTGATTCCGATTCATCTCGGTTATCCAAAAGAATTTCCATGTTTGAGTCGAGGGTTCATTATCTGATCTTATCAATTCTTAAGAATAGAATTTTTTTTTATCGAATAAATCATGAATGTTTCTAAGACAGTATTAAAGATCTCATCGAAAACTTACAGCAGCTTGCCAAACAAGGGCTAAGAGAAAAAAGAGCACAGGTATGACTGGCATAACATCTACGATTGGATTGAAAAAAGCATAAGCTTCGGGCAATTTGGCGAAGAAAAAGCTACTCGAATGAAGGGCAGAATTAAGACAGATCAAACTAAAGATATTAAGCATAACAAACATTTTGTTCTTGGAGAAAATTTCATTATTATTGGGTTATTGATATAAGGGGAAAATGAAGAAAGAAGGGAAAGTAGGCCGCAAAATCTTTCTTTTTCTTTGAACTCCCTCAATCAAAAATCCTTCAATTCTCAAATGAGAATAGAAGGAATCATACCTTACATACAATATCTTAATTGAATTATATGTAATGATCAATAAATTCATTTTGATTCTACATCTACATGTGTAGAATCATAGCAACAACCAATTCAATAGATATTGGGGCTGGAATTGACGAACAACCAATACCGATATTAGTGTTTATCGGTGTCGAATAGAAATAAAAATGGGGCGTGGCCAAGTGGTAAGGCAACGGGTTTTGGTCCCGTTACTCGGAGGTTCGAATCCTTCCGTCCCAGACCAATTCTATCATAACAAAGATTGTTCTTTTTAAGAATCTTCTGTTTAAGGGTGTAATGTTGGATACAATGTGATCCAATCTTTCTTTGTGATTTCTAATGATTCTTCTATAGAATCATATCTTCCCTTTCGATTTTGTTTCTCACAAACAAACGGATCGAGTATCAATGACATGTGGATGGAAATAAATATCTTTTTTGATATAGGTAGGATGGGAACAAAGATCAAAGTGAAATTCAAAAAAAAAAACTGGGTGGGCCATTCAGCGTATGTTCGCCCCCTCGCCCATATTCATATTGAAGGTTAGTTAGTCATTTGGATAAACTTTATGCCCCATATCTATGATATTTGGATTCTCACATGATGCATTCTGAGTCGAAATGCGAAATAAAAGAGAAGTCTCTACCTTCCCTAAAGTAAATATAAATAAAGATAGGGTAGACAAAATGACTAATTCTATGTGGATCCTGAATCCTAAAAAACGGGGGGGTTCTTGGTATTAATTCCATCGCTGGAATTAAAGCTCCTGAGACTGGGGTGGGACAAAATCAAACAAAATAGTAACAACGAATTGATATGAACCCATTTTGCTTTGTACTTATACAAGACAGGATAGCATCCCATAAGAAGATCCTTTTAAATTGGCTTTGGATATGATTCATGATCCCCATGGAATTCGTGTCGATATGAGTTAATCCGCAAAGGAAAGGAAGGTATCAATTTTAAGACCCTTGTCATCCGGATCTTATTAACAAACAAGAAAATTCAATACGGAACAGATTATTTTCTTTGGACCTAATTTCTTTTATTTTGTATTTGATTTGGCTCCAATGAATAATTGGAAATCAATGTAGCGATCAATTGGGGGAGGGGGGAGATTCATACATTCACTTTACTTTATGGAAAGATTCCTGAATCTGAAGTAAGGAAAAATCTGTAGAAAATGAACCATGCCTATATGTATTGTTATTGTTCTATTTCAGTGATCAGTGACACCGGTGTTTCAGTTTTGGCGAAAAAGATCTGCGATCCCTTAAATACCCACGATTACCCCCGGTAACACTTGTTTGGTGTATCTGATGAATACGATAAAATCAGACTCCTACGATTCTGATTTTATCAATCAGATGAAAGAATACCTGAAAGAATACCGACCTTCATTTTTTCTTTCATGAGCCCCTTCTATCCATCCCCAAGAAAACAAAACAATTGGATTTGTTTCTTGACCCATTTATCTGGTTTAAATTATTGATGATTCAATCGGAAAGGAAACATAGAGGTCTCTTATGATGATCAAATTCGCGTCTGATTTAATTAATCAGATATCTGCTAAACATTTTTAGATCCTCGTTGTACCGACTTGTTGATGGATTTAGAGATTCAATTCAGTCTTTACTGGAAAACTTATTTCCAGTAATGATGTCGAAGTAGGAAATTCTTGAAATTGTTTTTTATGATTCCTTATAAATTCTTTCTACTCGAAGAAGTGTGACATTGGTGAATCTATCCTATCGAGTCACTTGCGATCTTTCCCGGTCATTGGAATAGCTTATTTGGTTAATGACTCATTCTGTTCCGGTATCGGTAATCTAATTAAAGACCCTTCTTTAGTTTTAGTTGTTTGAGAAAGAATTGGATCTTTCATGATTCATCATCCCTAACAATCTGTTGAAGATGTAAAGAAGTGTTAAGCAACGCATTTCTTCGTGTTTTTTATAAATGTGTTTCATTCTTCTAATAAAATATGGGGTATAATTATATTCTTGCTGAGACTTCTCCAGATCCATCTATGAAAATGAAAGTATGGAGGACTTCATATACTATATACCGATTGAGCCAATGACTATTCATGATTCCATATTGAATCAATTCCATACCGGTCCAAAATTAGAGGAATGTTATGGTAAAACTTCGTTTGAAACGATGTGGTAGAAAGCAACGTGCGACTTGAAGGACATTATCGGCTGTGGATTCTTGTACCCACCATTTTATATATCAAAGAAGATGCTCTCGGCTCGACATAGTTTGTTCTATTCCACTAGGACCCCAATTTTGGGGTTGTAATAAAATAATATAATTATAATATAGCACATGATGGAGCTCGAGCATAAAGAATTGGTTCATTTAGCAGAGAGAAGGATCTAGGGTTAATGCCAATCAATAAGTTGGAACAACTTCGTAAGTATATCTTCGGTATAGAAATTGAAAGGATCAAGTTCGAACAAGTAAAAAAAAAAAAGTAAAATGAATTTGTCGAAATAGTTTTACCAATTCCGATCAAAAGTGTATCACAGGGGAATCAATCGTTTCCATAGAACGAAATAACAAAAGGTATGTTGCTACCCTTTTGAAACAATTAAGGATCACCGAAGTAATGTCTAAACCCAAGGATTCAAAGCAAAGATAAAATAAAGGATACCGGAACAAGGAAACACCGTTTTCAATTGTCTCAACAACTAGATCAGAATGGGGAAGAAATAAAATCGATTCTAGGCGAGACAAACAAAAGAGGTTAGAGACGGCTCAATAAATGTCTAAGGATTTCCCTTCGAGCTCTTTGAGAATGACCCAACTTGAGTTATGAGTACGAATGAGATTTCTTTTTTTTTTTTTTTTTTTCAGGAAGGAAGAACAAAAAAAAATGACTCAAATCATAGTCTAATTGATGATTTTGTGGATCTATTTGCCACTACAATACATAAATTCGAATCATTCTTTTTCGAGCCGTACGAGGAGAAAACCTCTTATACGTTTCTAGGGGGGGTTGTTCATTTATGTCTATCCCAATGAGTCATCTATCGAATCGTTGCAATTGATGTTCGATCCCGAAGAGAGGGAAGAGATCTTCGTAAAGTGGGTTTTTACGATCCGATAAAGAACCAAACTTATTCAAATGTTTCCGCTATTCTATATTTCCTTGAAAAAGGCGCTCAACCTACAGGAACTGTTCATGATATTTCAAAGAAGGCGGAGGTATTTAAGGAATTTCGAATTAATCAAATGAAATTAATGAAATAAAAAAAAAGGGGGGGGTGGTGCCCAGTATCTAGCTTTGTCTAATTGTTTCTCCACCATTCCTTATTTTTTTTCTCTATTCTCTATTCATTGTTGCTCTCACATGACCCCGTATCATAGAACTATAAAAAAAAAAGATCTTCTCTTGATATGAGACAGATAGAAAAAAGATTGAGTGAATAGATGAAATAACTGGGAAATTATGGGATTACCATCAATCAGATGGTTTTCGTTGGGACTCCACCAACAAACAAAAGGTCAATCTTGCTTATTGTACCTCTATTGAATAAATATTGAATAAACCCGACATTTTTTTCCTACCGGAATTCCTTATTTATTTCCCCACTCATACTTCATCCCTTATCTATGTTGTAGTGTCACTCCAACACAAGTCCTTGTTTTATTTATTGAATTGGTTTTCTCAACATTCAATTCATATTGACAATGGTGTATCGAACAAATATAATTCGATCGTGGATAAATAGATCTATTTATCCACATTTCATAAGTTTGTTTCTTTATTTCACTCAAATGATGGGTTCGTCAATTTCGTTGTGACACAAGAAGTATCTTAGTTAATATAATGAAAAAAAAAAAATAGAGTATGGGTAGTCTATAAATTTTTACATCTATTTAGATTTTCTCTATAATTTATCCCAGAATCTGTTGTATTTTCATCTGATCTCTGTTCATTTTTATGTTCACAATTGATCATCAAATCTTTCTTTTTGATCTGTTGCTAGTTCAATGTTTTGACGAGGTCGGGCAATCGAATCTCTTTATTTATTTTTTATTCCGATCGTATCTACACACCCTATTTATATGGGTTGCTAACTCAACGGTAGAGTACTCGGCTTTTAAGTGCGGCTATGGTCTTTTACACATTTTGATGAAGCAACGGATTCGTCCATACCATTGGTAGAGTTTGTAAGACCACGACTGATCCTGAAAGGGAATGAAAGGAAAAAACAGCATGTCGTATCAATGGAGAACTCTTAGAATACTTCATCCTTAACGGATCGATACAAAATCTTGTTTTGATTCTTTTCTTGGAAAGGGGTCAAATCAATTCAAGTTGGGTCGAGTGAATAAATGGATAGAGCCCTATAGCTCCAATTATAGGGAAACCAAAAGCAACGAGCTTCTGTTTGTTCTTAATTCGAATGATTACCCGATCTAATTAGACGTTAAAAATATATTAGTGCCTGATGTGGGAAAGGGTTCTCTTGTGAGTGGATCATCAATTCCTTTTTTTTCATGAATCCTAACTATTCTCTATTATGTTCTCTATTATGTAGTGGAGACGAATGTGTAGAAGAAACGGTATACTGATCAAAATTCATTATTCCAAAGTCAAAAGAGTGATCGGGTTGTAAAAATAAAGGATTTTTAACCATCTCTTGTAACTATAACGAACATAAATAAATTGGATGGAAATAGGATCCGTTGATTGTCCTTTCTGGCTCCGGGGTATCTATTCTTTTCTTACTATATACCTTGTTCTGACCGTATCGTACTATGTATTATTTGATAACTCAAGAAATCGCCCATTTGGTTCAAGTGTAATTTCAAATGGAAATGGAGGAACTACAAGGATATTTAGAAATGGATGGATTTCGGCAACAATACTTCCTATATCCCTTTCTATTTCAGGAATATATCTACGCGCTTGCTCATGGTCATGCTTTAAATGGATCGATTCTTTATGAACCGGTGGAAAATTTAGATCATGACAATAAATCCAGTTCACTAATTGTGAAACGTTTAATTACTCGAATGCATCAACAGAATCGTTTGATTATTTCGGTTAATGATTCTAATCAAAATCGATTCGTTGGGCACAACAATCATTTTGATTCTCAAATGATATCGGAGGGTTTTGCAGTCGTTGTGGAAATTCCATTCTCGCTGCGATTGGTATCTTCCCTAGAAGAAAAAGAAATAGCAAAATCTCATAATTTACGATCTATTCATTCAATATTTCCCTTTTTCGAGGACAAGTTATCACATTTAAATCATGTGTCAGATATACTAATACCCCACCCCATCCATCTGGAAATCTTGGTTCAAACCCTTCACTCTTGGATACAAGATACTCCTTCGTTGCATTTATTGCGACTCTCTCTCTACGAGTATTGGAATTCAAATAGTCTCATTACTTCAAAAAATTCCATTTCCCTTTTTTCAAAAGAGAATCAAAGATTCTTCTTGTTCCTCTCTAATTCTCATGTATATGAATGTGAATTCATATTCATTTTTCTCCGTAAACAACCCTTTCATTTACGATCAAAATCTTTTGGATCCTTTCTTGAGCGAACACATTTCTATGCAAAAATAGAATATCTTGTAGTAGTGCTTTGTAACGATTTTCAGAAAACCCTAGGGTTGTTCAAAGACCCTTTTATGCATTATGTCAGATATCAAGGAAAATCGATTCTGGCTTCAAGGGGGGCTCATCTTCTGATAAAGAAATGGAAATCTCACCTTGTCAACTTTTGGCAATGTCATTTTGACTTGTGGTC
>JAQQXO010000225.1:5000-27500 GCA_029852735.1 Persea americana | reverse complement strand
CATCCAATATAAAGACGGTTTTCAGTGCTGGTTATCCAGTTACAGAAGCGACCCCATAGGCTTGTGCTTTCGCGTCTCTCTAAAATTGCAGTCATGGTAAGATCTTGGTTTATTCAATTCTCAGGGACTCCCAAGCACACAGATTATCTATAAATAGAAATAGACAATGGAAGGCTTGTTATTCAACAGTATAACATGACTTATATGTCCGTGTCAACCAATAAGAGAGATATCTATCTGGATAGATCCATCAGAACGATTTGTAAATTAAGTGAGTAGGGATTTATCCAATAACAAATATTTTTTCGTATTTTCCGTACGATTGGTAATGGGTTGCCCGGGACTCGAACCCGGAACTAGTCGGATGGAGTAGATAATTTCCTTCTTGCAATATAATAGATATAGAGTAAAAAGACCCCCCAAAAAAGCCGTGCTTGCATTTTTCATTGCACAGGGCTTTACCTATGTATACATCCAAAACTAAGTTCCCTAAAAGGGGACCTAAGAAACTTGAAGACTCAGTTGATTCAACCACTACTGTATGAACATTTCAGAATTCAAATGAATAAAATTATTTTGTGATTTTCTCTCTTCATCATTTAGGGATCCTTTCTATTTACATGACCTCATGACCAATCATAAATGACTGACTAGGTCATTGATACGGATAATATCCAAATACCAAATCCGTTCTCTATGTGACCTATGAGAAGGAGAAGAGGTTGTTGGGAAGATCAAAGAAAGAGCTTGTTCTTCCTCCGTAAAGAATTCTTCCAAGAACTCCGAACCTAATCTTTTCAAAAAAGCACGTATCGTACTTTTATGTTTACGAGACAAAGTTCTAGCACATGAAAGTCGAAGTATATACTTTATACGATACAAACTCTGTTTTTTTGAGGATCCACTGTGATAATGAGAAAGATTTCTGCATATCCGCCCAAATCGATTGAGAATCTCAGAATCTGACAAATCGGCCCGAAACGGCTTACTAATGGGATGCCCTGATACATTACAAAATTTTGCTTTAGCCAATGATCCAATCAGAGGAATAATTGGGACTACGGTCTCGAATTTCTTAATAGCAGTATCTATTCGAAACGAATTCTCTAGCATTTGACTCCTTATCACCGAAGAGTTTAGTCGTACACTTGAAAGATAGCCCAGAAAATAAAAGGGATGATTATATAATTGCTTTATATGGATCCTGGCCGGTTGAGACCACAAGTCAAAATGACATTGCCAAAAGTTGACAAGGTGAGATTTCCATTTCTTTATCAGAAGATGAGCCCCCCTTGAAGCCAGAATCGATTTTCCTTGATATCTGACATAATGCATAAAAGGGTCTTTGAACAACCCTAGGGTTTTCTGAAAATCGTTACAAAGCACTACTACAAGATATTCTATTTTTGCATAGAAATGTGTTCGCTCAAGAAAGGATCCAAAAGATTTTGATCGTAAATGAAAGGGTTGTTTACGGAGAAAAATGAATATGAATTCACATTCATATACATGAGAATTAGAGAGGAACAAGAAGAATCTTTGATTCTCTTTTGAAAAAAGGGAAATGGAATTTTTTGAAGTAATGAGACTATTTGAATTCCAATACTCGTAGAGAGAGAGAGTCGCAATAAATGCAACGAAGGAGTATCTTGTATCCAAGAGTGAAGGGTTTGAACCAAGATTTCCAGATGGATGGGGTGGGGTATTAGTATATCTGACACATGATTTAAATGTGATAACTTGTCCTCGAAAAAGGGAAATATTGAATGAATAGATCGTAAATTATGAGATTTTGCTATTTCTTTTTCTTCTAGGGAAGATACCAATCGCAGCGAGAATGGAATTTCCACAACGACTGCAAAACCCTCCGATATCATTTGAGAATCAAAATGATTGTTGTGCCCAACGAATCGATTTTGATTAGAATCATTAACCGAAATAATCAAACGATTCTGTTGATGCATTCGAGTAATTAAACGTTTCACAATTAGTGAACTGGATTTATTGTCATGATCTAAATTTTCCACCGGTTCATAAAGAATCGATCCATTTAAAGCATGACCATGAGCAAGCGCGTAGATATATTCCTGAAATAGAAAGGGATATAGGAAGTATTGTTGCCGAAATCCATCCATTTCTAAATATCCTTGTAGTTCCTCCATTTCCATTTGAAATTACACTTGAACCAAATGGGCGATTTCTTGAGTTATCAAATAATACATAGTACGATACGGTCAGAACAAGGTATATAGTAAGAAAAGAATAGATACCCCGGAGCCAGAAAGGACAATCAACGGATCCTATTTCCATCCAATTTATTTATGTTCGTTATAGTTACAAGAGATGGTTAAAAATCCTTTATTTTTACAACCCGATCACTCTTTTGACTTTGGAATAATGAATTTTGATCAGTATACCGTTTCTTCTACACATTCGTCTCCACTACATAATAGAGAACATAATAGAGAATAGTTAGGATTCATGAAAAAAAAGGAATTGATGATCCACTCACAAGAGAACCCTTTCCCACATCAGGCACTAATATATTTTTAACGTCTAATTAGATCGGGTAATCATTCGAATTAAGAACAAACAGAAGCTCGTTGCTTTTGGTTTCCCTATAATTGGAGCTATAGGGCTCTATCCATTTATTCACTCGACCCAACTTGAATTGATTTGACCCCTTTCCAAGAAAAGAATCAAAACAAGATTTTGTATCGATCCGTTAAGGATGAAGTATTCTAAGAGTTCTCCATTGATACGACATGCTGTTTTTTCCTTTCATTCCCTTTCAGGATCAGTCGTGGTCTTACAAACTCTACCAATGGTATGGACGAATCCGTTGCTTCATCAAAATGTGTAAAAGACCATAGCCGCACTTAAAAGCCGAGTACTCTACCGTTGAGTTAGCAACCCATATAAATAGGGTGTGTAGATACGATCGGAATAAAAAATAAATAAAGAGATTCGATTGCCCGACCTCGTCAAAACATTGAACTAGCAACAGATCAAAAAGAAAGATTTGATGATCAATTGTGAACATAAAAATGAACAGAGATCAGATGAAAATACAACAGATTCTGGGATAAATTATAGAGAAAATCTAAATAGATGTAAAAATTTATAGACTACCCATACTCTATTTTTTTTTTTTCATTATATTAACTAAGATACTTCTTGTGTCACAACGAAATTGACGAACCCATCATTTGAGTGAAATAAAGAAACAAACTTATGAAATGTGGATAAATAGATCTATTTATCCACGATCGAATTATATTTGTTCGATACACCATTGTCAATATGAATTGAATGTTGAGAAAACCAATTCAATAAATAAAACAAGGACTTGTGTTGGAGTGACACTACAACATAGATAAGGGATGAAGTATGAGTGGGGAAATAAATAAGGAATTCCGGTAGGAAAAAAATGTCGGGTTTATTCAATATTTATTCAATAGAGGTACAATAAGCAAGATTGACCTTTTGTTTGTTGGTGGAGTCCCAACGAAAACCATCTGATTGATGGTAATCCCATAATTTCCCAGTTATTTCATCTATTCACTCAATCTTTTTTCTATCTGTCTCATATCAAGAGAAGATCTTTTTTTTTTATAGTTCTATGATACGGGGTCATGTGAGAGCAACAATGAATAGAGAATAGAGAAAAAAAATAAGGAATGGTGGAGAAACAATTAGACAAAGCTAGATACTGGGCACCCCCCCCCTTTTTTTTTATTTCATTAATTTCATTTGATTAATTCGAAATTCCTTAAATACCTCCGCCTTCTTTGAAATATCATGAACAGTTCCTGTAGGTTGAGCGCCTTTTTCAAGGAAATATAGAATAGCGGAAACATTTGAATAAGTTTGGTTCTTTATCGGATCGTAAAAACCCACTTTACGAAGATCTCTTCCCTCTCTTCGGGATCGAACATCAATTGCAACGATTCGATAGATGACTCATTGGGATAGACATAAATGAACAACCCCCCCTAGAAACGTATAAGAGGTTTTCTCCTCGTACGGCTCGAAAAAGAATGATTCGAATTTATGTATTGTAGTGGCAAATAGATCCACAAAATCATCAATTAGACTATGATTTGAGTCATTTTTTTTTGTTCTTCCTTCCTGAAAAAAAAAAAAAAAAAAAGAAATCTCATTCGTACTCATAACTCAAGTTGGGTCATTCTCAAAGAGCTCGAAGGGAAATCCTTAGACATTTATTGAGCCGTCTCTAACCTCTTTTGTTTGTCTCGCCTAGAATCGATTTTATTTCTTCCCCATTCTGATCTAGTTGTTGAGACAATTGAAAACGGTGTTTCCTTGTTCCGGTATCCTTTATTTTATCTTTGCTTTGAATCCTTGGGTTTAGACATTACTTCGGTGATCCTTAATTGTTTCAAAAGGGTAGCAACATACCTTTTGTTATTTCGTTCTATGGAAACGATTGATTCCCCTGTGATACACTTTTGATCGGAATTGGTAAAACTATTTCGACAAATTCATTTTACTTTTTTTTTTTTACTTGTTCGAACTTGATCCTTTCAATTTCTATACCGAAGATATACTTACGAAGTTGTTCCAACTTATTGATTGGCATTAACCCTAGATCCTTCTCTCTGCTAAATGAACCAATTCTTTATGCTCGAGCTCCATCATGTGCTATATTATAATTATATTATTTTATTACAACCCCAAAATTGGGGTCCTAGTGGAATAGAACAAACTATGTCGAGCCGAGAGCATCTTCTTTGATATATAAAATGGTGGGTACAAGAATCCACAGCCGATAATGTCCTTCAAGTCGCACGTTGCTTTCTACCACATCGTTTCAAACGAAGTTTTACCATAACATTCCTCTAATTTTGGACCGGTATGGAATTGATTCAATATGGAATCATGAATAGTCATTGGCTCAATCGGTATATAGTATATGAAGTCCTCCATACTTTCATTTTCATAGATGGATCTGGAGAAGTCTCAGCAAGAATATAATTATACCCCATATTTTATTAGAAGAATGAAACACATTTATAAAAAACACGAAGAAATGCGTTGCTTAACACTTCTTTACATCTTCAACAGATTGTTAGGGATGATGAATCATGAAAGATCCAATTCTTTCTCAAACAACTAAAACTAAAGAAGGGTCTTTAATTAGATTACCGATACCGGAACAGAATGAGTCATTAACCAAATAAGCTATTCCAATGACCGGGAAAGATCGCAAGTGACTCGATAGGATAGATTCACCAATGTCACACTTCTTCGAGTAGAAAGAATTTATAAGGAATCATAAAAAACAATTTCAAGAATTTCCTACTTCGACATCATTACTGGAAATAAGTTTTCCAGTAAAGACTGAATTGAATCTCTAAATCCATCAACAAGTCGGTACAACGAGGATCTAAAAATGTTTAGCAGATATCTGATTAATTAAATCAGACGCGAATTTGATCATCATAAGAGACCTCTATGTTTCCTTTCCGATTGAATCATCAATAATTTAAACCAGATAAATGGGTCAAGAAACAAATCCAATTGTTTTGTTTTCTTGGGGATGGATAGAAGGGGCTCATGAAAGAAAAAATGAAGGTCGGTATTCTTTCAGGTATTCTTTCATCTGATTGATAAAATCAGAATCGTAGGAGTCTGATTTTATCGTATTCATCAGATACACCAAACAAGTGTTACCGGGGGTAATCGTGGGTATTTAAGGGATCGCAGATCTTTTTCGCCAAAACTGAAACACCGGTGTCACTGATCACTGAAATAGAACAATAACAATACATATAGGCATGGTTCATTTTCTACAGATTTTTCCTTACTTCAGATTCAGGAATCTTTCCATAAAGTAAAGTGAATGTATGAATCTCCCCCCTCCCCCAATTGATCGCTACATTGATTTCCAATTATTCATTGGAGCCAAATCAAATACAAAATAAAAGAAATTAGGTCCAAAGAAAATAATCTGTTCCGTATTGAATTTTCTTGTTTGTTAATAAGATCCGGATGACAAGGGTCTTAAAATTGATACCTTCCTTTCCTTTGCGGATTAACTCATATCGACACGAATTCCATGGGGATCATGAATCATATCCAAAGCCAATTTAAAAGGATCTTCTTATGGGATGCTATCCTGTCTTGTATAAGTACAAAGCAAAATGGGTTCATATCAATTCGTTGTTACTATTTTGTTTGATTTTGTCCCACCCCAGTCTCAGGAGCTTTAATTCCAGCGATGGAATTAATACCAAGAACCCCCCCGTTTTTTAGGATTCAGGATCCACATAGAATTAGTCATTTTGTCTACCCTATCTTTATTTATATTTACTTTAGGGAAGGTAGAGACTTCTCTTTTATTTCGCATTTCGACTCAGAATGCATCATGTGAGAATCCAAATATCATAGATATGGGGCATAAAGTTTATCCAAATGACTAACTAACCTTCAATATGAATATGGGCGAGGGGGCGAACATACGCTGAATGGCCCACCCAGTTTTTTTTTTTGAATTTCACTTTGATCTTTGTTCCCATCCTACCTATATCAAAAAAGATATTTATTTCCATCCACATGTCATTGATACTCGATCCGTTTGTTTGTGAGAAACAAAATCGAAAGGGAAGATATGATTCTATAGAAGAATCATTAGAAATCACAAAGAAAGATTGGATCACATTGTATCCAACATTACACCCTTAAACAGAAGATTCTTAAAAAGAACAATCTTTGTTATGATAGAATTGGTCTGGGACGGAAGGATTCGAACCTCCGAGTAACGGGACCAAAACCCGTTGCCTTACCACTTGGCCACGCCCCATTTTTATTTCTATTCGACACCGATAAACACTAATATCGGTATTGGTTGTTCGTCAATTCCAGCCCCAATATCTATTGAATTGGTTGTTGCTATGATTCTACACATGTAGATGTAGAATCAAAATGAATTTATTGATCATTACATATAATTCAATTAAGATATTGTATGTAAGGTATGATTCCTTCTATTCTCATTTGAGAATTGAAGGATTTTTGATTGAGGGAGTTCAAAGAAAAAGAAAGATTTTGCGGCCTACTTTCCCTTCTTTCTTCATTTTCCCCTTATATCAATAACCCAATAATAATGAAATTTTCTCCAAGAACAAAATGTTTGTTATGCTTAATATCTTTAGTTTGATCTGTCTTAATTCTGCCCTTCATTCGAGTAGCTTTTTCTTCGCCAAATTGCCCGAAGCTTATGCTTTTTTCAATCCAATCGTAGATGTTATGCCAGTCATACCTGTGCTCTTTTTTCTCTTAGCCCTTGTTTGGCAAGCTGCTGTAAGTTTTCGATGAGATCTTTAATACTGTCTTAGAAACATTCATGATTTATTCGATAAAAAAAAATTCTATTCTTAAGAATTGATAAGATCAGATAATGAACCCTCGACTCAAACATGGAAATTCTTTTGGATAACCGAGATGAATCGGAATCACCTCATTTCTTCATTCCTTCTGGGGGTCGAAGACCCTATGTATGGTCCCTACAATACCTAATTGTAGGTATGAGAGATCATTTTGTTAACGAAAGAATCAGAATCTTATTACAAATTCATTCCTGCAAATTCCTTATGTTTTCTAGAAACCGCTTCTTTTCTTGGTGTCAAAACGGAATATGTGGTACAAAAATGGAGAATCTATTCCCCTATTTCCCCCAAAATGATCTTGGAGATTGTGTAATGCTTACTCTCAAACTCTTCGTTTACACAGTAGTGATATTCTTTGTTTCTCTCTTCATCTTCGGATTCCTATCTAATGATCCAGGACGTAATCCTGGACGTGATGAATAAAAAAAATCAGGGGTTTTTCCTTGCTCGATTTCTTAATTTTCTTAGGATTTTCTTTCTCCATTCCATACATTTAACTATGAGAAAGGGGGTTAGAGATTTTTTCGAATTCGAAAGGGAAATATCAAGTGATCAGAAGAAACGGAGAGAGGGGGATTCGAACCCCCGGTACAAATAATTCGTACAACGGATTAGCAATCCGCCGCTTTAGTCCACTCAGCCATCTCTCCCAATTTTAAAAGGATAATTCATATGTAAAAGTTTTTCCTTATCTTTCTTTATTCTATAAATATAGACGAATTTGATCAATCATCAATTCCCTTTAGATAATGATTCGAAACAGATATCTCCAATAGAAAGAGTCCCTCTTTGATTTCGTCCGAAAAGTTCTTTCTTTTATTCCCCCGGCCTGGCCAGTACCTAGCCAGGCCATTCCTTGTTCCAATGAATCATAGATCAAATGATTTATTTGATTTGAAAACGAAAATGCTTGTTATTGAAGCAGCAACAAGGCTATTTCCATTCCTATGATAGGAGTGTCATTTCTTATTATGTTTTTCCTTTTCTCGATTTACTTAAATGGAATAAAAAAAACATATTTTTTTCTATTATAATAGAACTCATATATTTCTTCAAAGAACATGTTTGAACCTGAACCCTTGAGTCCACAACCAAAACAATAGGATTTTTCACTCGATCCAATCGACCCGAATTCATAAGATTTGGCAGTTGAATGAATAGGAAAAGGAGTAGCTTCGAAAAAGAAAAATGGAGCTCTGGATTCTTGTACAACTCAACTCATTTTTATGTTCCGACTTCAATGGCTCTTTCGGGCCGGGACTATCAGTAACGGCTCCCCGATAAAAGCTTGTTATTGAAATGAACCTCCTTCTCCTATTTTATCAAGTCTCCCCGTCAGAGCACAACATGTCAGCACCCCAATTTTCATGATTCTGATCCTATCTTGATTACGTTTCACGCCCTTGTTCGACAAATGGCCCGCCCGTATACAATAATTATATTGTAGCGGGTATAGTTTAGTGGTAAAAGCGTGATTCGTTCTATTAACAAGTGAAATAGATAAGGGATCTTTCGTTTGATTCCTATTCTGATCAAAAACTTTATTTATTAAAAGGGCATTAATCCCTTACCTCTCAATGCCACATTTGAGGAAGAATATACATTCTCGTGATTTGTATCCAAAAGTCAAGTCAATTAGAAATTGACTAACAAAATTGGATTATGGAATTGCGAAGCATAATTTTTTTTTTAAGTTGGATCAACCATTCCAATTGAATGAGTATAAGTAAGGGATCCATGTATGAAGATACAAAAGTCTATTTCTAATCGTAACTAGATCTTTCATTTTTTTTTAGGGGGAGATTGAAGCCAAATAGCTATTAAACGATGACTTTGGTTTACTAGAGCCATCGACATATTGTTTCAGCTCGGTGGAACAAAAAAATTCTTTTCTTCAGGATTCTTGCAAGTACAAATAGGGAACGAAGTAACTAGAAAGATTTGTGAGAATCCTCCCCTTTCTAGAGGGATCATCTAAAAAGCAAGTCATTTGGGGTGCATTCAGACGAAAAGGCTGACATAGATGTTATGGGCCAAATGGATTTCTTTGAATTCAGATTTGCTATGACTCCCTTTTCCCATACATCGTAAATTTTTTCTTTTTTTTTTTTAGTTTTTTTTATGTCTTAGATTTGGGAATCCCATAAAGGAGCCGAATGAAACCAAAATTTCATGTTCGGTTTTGAATTAGAGACGTTAAAAATGATGAATCGACGTCTACTATAACCCCTAGCCTTCCAAGCTAACGATGCGGGTTCGATTCCCGCTATCCGCTTCATATTAATTATTATAATACATGCTTTTGATATGTCCCTAAAATATTTCTTTCACATACAATCCTATTCTTTTTTTTATAGGAGATAGGAAAGTCAGAATGTGAAAGAAATCGGAATGAAAAGCGTCCATTGTCTAATGGATAGGACAGAGGTCTTCTAAACCTTTGGTATAGGTTCAAATCCTATTGGACGCAATTTATTTCCATCTATTTTTGTAGATTGCTATGTCAAGAAACATATTTTGAATGATTCGAATCGGGGCCATTTCTCAACGATTCGTCTTGTACTTAAGAGTGATCAATTTCTTTATTTTTGTTCCTGAAGTAGAAACAGTTCTATCTGTTCCGGAATAGCTTCCTTCAAAAGGGCTTCCGCTTGCGCGGTAAATGTCTTGGTAGAAGATATGATTTCTTGGACCTGAGGTTTATTTGTTTTTAAGTAGGTACGTAACTGAACGAGAAATTTCTTTACCTGTCCAATTTCTAACGGATCAAGATACCCATTCGCTCCAGTATAAATAGTAACTATCTGTTCTTCCACCGTGAGAGGGGCTGCTTGGGATTGTTTGAGCAACTCGCGCAATCGTTGACCTCTTGCCAATTGATTCTGAGTGGCTTTATCGAGATCAGAAGCGAATTGTGCAAAGGCTTCTAACTCTGCGAATTGAGCCAGTTCCAGTTTCGATTTGCCGGCTACTTGTTTCATGGCTTTAATTTGAGCTGCAGATCCTACTCTCGAGACAGAAATACCCACATTAATGGCAGGACGGATTCCGGCATTGAATAGATCAGCGGATAAGAATATTTGTCCATCTGTAATGGAAATCACATTAGTAGGGATATAAGCCGAAACGTCCCCAGATTGAGTCTCAACTATTGGTAAAGCGGTCATACTTCCTTCACCTAAACGAGAACTTGATTTAGCGGCTCTTTCCAAAAGGCGTGAATGCAAATAAAAAACATCTCCTGGATAAGCTTCGCGACCGGGCGGTCTTCTTAATAGAAGAGACATTTGACGATAAGCTTGTGCTTGTTTGGAGAGATCATCATAAATTATTGAAGTATGTCGTTCACGGTACATAAAATATTCAGCCAGAGCCGCTCCTGTATAAGGAGCGAGGTATTGTAATGTAGCAGGTGAATCCGCCGTTTCGGCTACCACAATAGTGTATTCCATTGCGCCTCGTTCCTGGAAAGTGGTCACTACCTGGGCCACGGAGGATGCTTTTTGACCAATAGCTACATAAACACATATTACATTTTGCCCCTTTTGGTTGAGAATAGTATCTGTGGCTACTGCTGTTTTTCCGGTCTGTCTGTCCCCAATAATTAATTCTCGCTGACCGCGTCCTATAGGGATCATCGAATCAATAGCAATAAGTCCCGTTTGAAGAGGCTCATATACGGAACGTCTCGAAATAATACCTGGAGCAGGAGATTCGATTAACCGAGATTCAGAAGCTGAAATTTCACCTCTCCCATCAATGGGTTTAGCCAGAGCATTTATAACACGACCCAAATAAGCCTCACTAACGGGTATCTGAGCAATTCTTCCTGTTGCTTTTACAGAACTTCCCTCTTGTATCATCAAACCGTCACCCATTAATACAACGCCAACATTATTTGATTCCAAATTCAGAGCAATGCCTATTGTACCCTCTTCAAATTCTACTAATTCCCCTGCCATTACTTCATCAAGACCATGAATACGAGCAATGCCGTCGCCTACCTGAAGTACTGTGCCGGTATTCACAATCTTGACTTCTCTATTATATTGTTCAATACGTTCACGGATAATATTACTAATTTCGTCGGCTCGAATGGTTACCATTAGTGTCTCTTAATTCTTTTTCGGAAACAAAGAAAAAAAAAAAAAAATAATGCCTACAGTAGAAGGGCTAATCAGTTACTTCTTTCATGGCCCCGAGCATGCCAATATTAGCACCGATGGTGCGTAAATGTAACTCGCTGTTTGAACAACTATTCAGAGTTCCTAGAGCTCCTTGTAAGGCTTGTTGGAAAACTCGTTGTCGCACCTGATTAATTGCTCTTTGTTGTTCAAAATGAATGGTTTCATTTTTGTAATTTTCTAATCGTTCCAAATTCTCATAAGTGGCATTAATCAAATTCCATTTTTCTCGTTCTATCTCAGAGTATCCATTCACTCGAAACTCATCTGCTTCTATTTCCACTTTCCGTAAGCGAGCCCGGGCTTTTTCGAGCTGCTCAATGGCTCCTTCACGTAGTTCTTCTGAATTTCGAATAGTACTCAAGATCCTCTGTTTTCGATTATCTAATAAATCACTTAATGAAAGTAGATTATCTTCCCATTCATTTCACAACTTCACTTCCATGATCTCTTCCCGAACCAAACATGAATCTTTCGATTCATTTGGCTCTCACACTCAGTTACTTAATGGGTCATTCCATCTATTTTAATGTAATGAGCCTACCCTCTCTTCTCTGTTCGTATTCCAAGATATCAAAACTGATATGATACGAGACCAGAATATTCGGAGGACTCTTCCGACCCGACAAAAAATCTGTCATTGTCAGCAAAGTTGTTTCTTTTTTTTTTGTTTTCTTCAAATCCAAAAAATTCTTCTTATTTTAGACATAGGTCATCGATTCAACATTGGATAAAAAAGGGCGAGACACCTATTTTTACAGTAAATGGTTCAAATCATTTTATCGATATGAGTGTTCTATATCGGATAAATTGCCAACTATTCATTTTTTCGAAACCATCTCCGTACTAACGTAGTGGTAGAAAGAGTACCATGTTGTGCCTGGACTTCAAACGGTTTCGCTTTAACCATGTTAAAGGTCCCACATTATTGGCTGATAGAGAATCAAAGTTGATTTACCAATAAGTTACGAAATGCTATGGTTCTTACATATGATTTCTTAATTTATTCAGAAGTAATTCGTCGAGATCGTGCACCTTTCTTTCCTATTTATAACTTTCCCATTCAAAAAAAAAAAAGGAAAGTGCAGCCGGTTGGATCCAGCCTATTCTTGAAATACACAACTCGCACACACTCCCTTTCCAAAAAAGATCAATACACCAAGCACTACACTTAGATTTATTAGATTTGTTGCTAAAATATCGGTATTAAACCCGAAACTCCCAGCGGATGGCCAGTGACCAAAGGAAACGAAAGAATCGGTTACATCTTTCATATGCTTTTCTCTTATAGATAGGACCAACAAAATGGAACAGAGTTCTTTTTGTATCACTTCGCCCCCTTTGTTTTGGATTGATTTATTTTTATTAATTTCCTTATTATAAATATGAATAGATTCATTTTAATAAATATTTTTCTTTATTATTATTTCCATGGAAATTCTCAATAATCTATTTATTTAGTCCCAGGTTTCATGTCAATTACGAAATACCTCGTTTGTTGTTTGTTGCAACACTTCCTAAAAGTAAAAAAGAGTTTCCATTAAGAACGGAAGGGAAGAAAGCAAGTGGGTCTGCTATGCTAATTCCTCATCCTCAAATCACTCCATCCCCGGGGGTATTGTCTCAACGAAGAAGTGATTGTAGGAGTTAAGTTTGGATATAATTCGGCAAGGCAAGCCCGCGGCAATAAAATAGGAAAAGAAAATAAATATTTATTTTTCACATTTATAGGATTAAACAAAAGGATTCGCAAATAAAAGCGCTAATGCCACGACCAGTCCGTAAATCGTTAAAGCTTCCATAAAAGCCAGACTAAGCAATAAAGTACCTCGTATTTTACCCTCTGCTTCTGGCTGTCTCGCGATACCTTCTACGGCTTGGCCCGCAGCAGTACCTTGACCAACTCCAGGTCCAATAGAAGCAAGTCCCACAGCCAATCCAGCAGCAATAACGGAAGCGGCAGAAATCAATGGATTCATATTAAGTTCCTCGCACCAAAAAAAAGAAATGGTTAATGATACAATCAACCGATGAATTATTACTTCATTATTCCATCACTTAAGATCTATCCGAAAAAAAAAAAGAACTAAGAACTCTGAATTGAAATAATAATATTACTGAATCATCAGAGCTACTTCGATATCTCGTTTTTAGTTTCTATCCGTGGAGTCTTTGTAAATCTATATGATTCCAGTTCTTCCATTTCTTTGTTCCGAACCATTCCATTCTTTCAATTCTTCGCTCTTTCTCTTCTATATGCATGCTTGACTTCATTTGTTTATTCATTCAATCCACAGTCACAGATAAAACGGAAGGGCTTGCATTGGAATCCGTCTAAATTCAGTGGGATGGGAAATAATATATATGGATAGCCCATATATAACTAGTGAATATCTAATATCACATATACATTGTTTCTTTAATAACGTAAACCATCCGTATCTTCTATTGAACCGGATTCTAGAATCATTCTTCGAAACATATACAGGGATTGGCTTAGAGCCCTTACATATACCCAGCTCGACCCCCCTTACTTTTTTTTAATTCTCTAATATCATACATTTTTTTTTTGCTCCTATTCTAGATCGTATATACCGGTATGAGTTGGGATAAGCTTTTTTTTAAGACCATTTCGGAAGCTAGTCAATGATGACCCTCCATGGATTCACCTATATAAGCTGCGGCTAAAGTTGCAAAAATAAGAGCCTGAATCCCGCTTGTGAATAATCCAAGGAACATGACAGGTATAGGAACCACCGAAGGTACTAAAGAAACAAGAACAACAACTACTAATTCATCCGCTAATATATTCCCGAAAAGTCGAAAACTAAGTGATAAGGGTTTTGTGAAATCTTCTAGGATGTTAATTGGTAAAAGTATTGGAGTTGGTTGAATGTATTTACCGAAATAACCCAATCCTTTTTTGGTAAGACCCGCATAGAAATATGCCACTGACGTAGGTAAAGCTAAAGCAACAGTAGTATTTATATCATTCGTGGGTGCAGCTAACTCTCCATGCGGTAACTGTATGATTTTCCGGGGTAAAAGGGCACCTGACCAGTTAGAAACAAAAATAAATAGGAACATAGTTCCAATAAAGGGAACCCAAGGACCATATTCTTCTCCAATCTGAGTTTTGCTCAAGTCTCGAATGAATTCGAGGACATATTCGAAGAAATTCTGACCGTCGGTTGGAATGGTTTGTGGATTCCGAACAGCTATAGTGGCTGAACCTAATAAGATAGCAATTACAACCCAAGAAGTGATAAGTACTTGGGCATGGACTTGGAAACCCCCTATTTGCCAATAAAAATGTTGGCCTACTTCCACATCGGATATATCGTATAACACTTTTAGTGAGTTGATGGAACAGGGTAAAACATTCATATTGCCCTCTGACATAAATGGAACTTAAAAAGGAATTATTTTGATTCAGCCATCTCGTATCTCTTTCTCAACTCGTCTACTTTGAATCAATCGTATATTTCGGATCCCAAGTGATCACATAATATCCCCAGTGATTTTGATCTCTTTTTTGAGACTCAGGGATAGTAACCGATTCAATCAATTTATGGAGTTTCCAAAGTCATTGACTTATCCTATTATTAATCAACAATTTCTTATATAGCTAGAACCGCCCTCACAAATTGCGGATACTAATTTGTTAAGAATCAATCGGATTGAAGCTATAGCGTCATCGTTCGCTGGAATCGGAATATTTGCGAGATCCGGGTCACAATTTGTATCGATTAAACAAATTGTTGGAATCCCCAAAGTGAGACATTCTCGAAGAGCCGTATATTCTTCTTGCTGATCAACGATGATTACAATATCGGGTAACCCCGTCATATATTTGATCCCGCCCAGATAGGTTTGCAAGTGAGATAATTGCCTCTTCAACATTGCTACATCTCTTTTCGGGAGACAATTGAGTTTCCCCGTATTTTGTTCCGATCTCAAGTTCCTGAACCTATGAAGTCTCATTTCTGTAGTGGACCAATTCGTTAACATACCACCGAGCCATTTTTTATTAACATAATGACACCGAGCCCTTATTGCAGCTGATGCTACTGAATTGGCTGCTTTATTTTTGGTACCAACTATTAAGAAGTGTTTTCCTATACTTGCTGCATCAAAAACTAAATCACAGGCTTCTGACAAAAAACGAGCAGTTCGAGTAAGATTTGTAATATGAATACCCTTACGCTTTGAAGAGATGTAAGGTGCCATTCTAGGATTCCATTTCCTAGTACCATGGCCAAAATGAACTCCTGCTTTCATCATCTCTTCAAAATTCATGTTCCAATATCTTCTTGTCATTTCTCCCCACATTTTCTCTCTTTTTTTTTTTATTTAAGAGGTACCTGAAATAAATAATTGTTCCGACGGAACCTTCTACCGGAGATTGACCGTTAATACCCAGTCCAAGTCATTAATTCCTTTCTATTCGTTATTATCTTTATTACCAAATCAAATGACCAGGACCCTATAGTTAAAAGAAAAGAATGAATCTGTCATTAAATCCCGTAAATGATCGTTCTGATGTATCAGGGAAATTATTTGGGATGCAAGAACCAAATAATTCTCTGTGGTGGAACAAAAGATCTCTCATTTCCTCCTCGAATAGATTCTTCTTTTTGATTTCCAAAGGAATGTTGCTGTGTTGCCTTGAGCGGTGCACTAATCCTTTGAATCCGGTACCAACAGGCATCATCCCCCCCAGAACAACGTTTTCTTTCAGGCCTTTCAACCAATCAATACGACCTCGTAGAGCAGCTTTTGCTAAAACTCGAGCGGTTTCTTGAAAACTCGCTTCGGATATGAAACTTTGAGTATTCAGAGATGCCCTCGTTATTCCCAATAAGATGGCTCGGTAACAGATCGCTTCTTCCAAAGCACGCCCTGTTCGTTCCGCTCGCAACAATCCGATTAGTTCTCCAGGTGAAAAAACATTAGACATTCCATCTTCTGAAACCAACACTTTTGATGTTATTTGACGTACAATAATCTCTATATGCCTATTATGGATCTGCACCCCTTGGGATCGATAAACCTTTTGGATCTTATTAACCAAAGAGATACGACTTTGCGCTATGGTTAGTTCAGCGCCAATCAAGAATCCCCAAGGAATTCCAAGGATTCTTGTTATACGTTCGTTCCAACCCTCAACCCTCTTTTCTAAGTTCATCGATATTGAATCAATCGAACGCGCTTCTAACACTTGTTCCACTTTTGGAAGACCTTGTGTTATATCACCCGATCTCGATTTTTCATATATAAATGTAACTAATGTATCTCCTTCGTAAAGGATTTCTCCACAATGGCCATGAACAGTTGCTCCTGGCGTAGCCAAATGGGGCTTAGCGGATCTTATGACTAAGGAGTCAACATGAACAATTAGAACTTGACTCGATTTTATGTGTGGTCCGCATTTGGATATACATACATTTTCACAAATAAACTGTCCAAGGCTAATTATTGTGGATGTCTCCTCACAATAATCGTGAGGGAGAAAGCACCAATTCAAATCGAATGGATTAAAAATGATGTTACTGCATGAATCGGGATTATAAATTCTCCCATTTTCATCCATTAAATAATATCTAAGCCCTCGGAAAGTATGTTTGAAATTGTCAAGTAGAAAATATTTCTTTAACAAGATCTGATTATGAGTTATTAAATAGAAATAGTAAAATGAATAAAAATTCGTAATTTTAGGTACAATCCCTAAAGGACCCAACGAATTCCTAATGGGAATCGCGGGATCCTCTTTAATTAATTTAATTAATTCTTTGTGAGATTTCGAACCATTGAATAGACCAATTCGAGAACAATCGGATGATAACAAAATTAGAAAAGATGGACATTCCTTATTTCTATTCAGCAACGTACGAATAGTCCCTTGATGTTGGGTAAATGATTGAATCCTCGCCTTGAAATAAAAAGGATTAATATTGGTGCGATCTGATCCATTATTGGCAATCAATCCTGAACTTGCCATATCATTCCTTTTTCCGATATAAAAAATAGAGGACTTCACTAAATCAATTCTTATGAAATCTCGAATCAGATCATTTGCCCTTACTTCAACAAAGGAAGCATGAACCTCTTCTATAGAACCATCTCGGTCTTGGTTCCAATTCAATACTAAACAAGTCCGAACTAATTGAAGACTTGTGTGATAAATTCCCCGAATCGGTTTGCCATTTCCATAAAGGATATAATTGACAATTCGTAGTTGCACATTATCCCTTTCCTGCAACGGATCCTGGGGGAAAAGCGTTGCTAAATTTATCCCATCAGCTATTTCATATGTGACTACGGGTCGAACTGAAACAAAATACTTTTTCTTGGTAGGTGTAATCCGTTGGACATAAATCCAATTTTTCCATTTTTTTTGATTCCTTAGAATTTTTTTTTTCCCGTTCCTGGTGGTATCAAGATGCCGCAGTGCCGGGATATCTTATCTGTCGCTCCAGGAAAATAGATATCCCCAGAAAAGATTTTTGAGTTCAATCCTTTTTTTTTTTCTCTCCACCCGGACCAATCCGCCTACTTGGCTTCTTGTATTTAAAGCGATTCGTGTATCTACTCCAATGATACTGTTGTTCCGTACCATTATGGGCGAAGAACCGGGTAAGATATGCACTTCTTCGGGAATGAAAAAAAATCGATCTACTTTCATTTGGTATTTTGGCCTAAATTCTTTTGCTCTTCGATACTCAATCAAAATCCTCTTTTTTGACGATTGAACCCACCCCTATAGTCCCATATTTAGTAATTCCCTGCTTCTTCTGTATAGGGGATCGTCGAAATAAGCAAGAATACTATTTCTAGGTAAAACACCATTTATGGGTATTTCAATCGAGATACCGGAACGGGGCATTAGTTCTTTTTCTCGTTCTTGATCAGATTGGAATGGGATGATAAATCTATTTCTTCGCCTCTTAGCCAATAAATCAGAATTCTCGTGGAGAATGGTAGGATATATGAAATTCCAATGACCGTTGGATATGATTCGATCAGGTCCTGAATAATCAAGAACCCCCCCCTTTTTACCGTAAGGATTCGAACTAAACAATTTGTGTCTCACTTGATCATTAGTCACGGAGAGGTCAGAAATAGATCTCCGTTCAACAGAATGAACATTCATTTGATCTTGATCCTTGTGGAGCGAAAAAGGCACTATACTGGATCTGCACAGAGCTCCTGATAATATCCATAAATGACTTGTTTTGGGTAAGAGATGAACATTACCATATTTATATTCAGGTGCATGGTACACATCGGTACTCCAGTGCATTTCTCCCTCTGAGTCAGAATAAATATGTTTTCGAACTTTCTCTTTAACTTTATTAAAATTGAAAGTGGATGTTCCAGCGCGAATCTCAGCAATCACTTGTTCTGATTCTACATATTGATCATTTTGAACTAAAAGAAAACTTTTGGGTGGAATATTCACATTATGTAGAATATCGTGACTCTCAATAGTTACATACAGGTCTATATAACATAGAAAAGCAGGATGCCCATGACGTGTACGTGTGGGATGAACCAAATCCTCATTGAATTTTATTTTTCCCTTAAAAGGAGCTCGTACATGTTCTGCAGTACCACCTGTGAATACTCCACCGGTATGAAAGGTTCTTAATGTTAGTTGAGTCCCCGGTTCGCCGATTGATTGACCCGCAATAATACCTACTGCTTCTCCTAATTCGACCAGGTCGCCATGAGTGGGACTCTGACCATAACATAATCGACAGATCCAAGATATACTCCTGCAAAGAAAGGGGGTTCGAATATATATTGGTTGTGTTCGAAAGGTTATGAATCGAGTGACAAGTCCAACCCCAATATCTTTATTTTGAGCGGCAATGCAACGTAGGCCCATATATATATTGTATGCTAATACACGACCAATTAGTGTTTGGACCCAAATTCTTTCCGTCATCCCATTTCTAGGACTCACGGAAATGCCTCGGGTAGTGCCACAATCTGTTCTACGTACAACAATGTGTTGAACTACTTCAACAAGTCTACGCGTGAGGTATCCAGCATCTGATGTTCGTACAGCAGTATCCACAACTCCTTTGCGGGCTCCGTAGCAGGAAATGATATATTCCGTTAAAGAAAGTCCTTCGCGTAAATTGCTTTGAATCGGTAAATCAATCATTTGTCCTTGGGGATCCGACATTAATCCTCTCATACCTACTAATTGGTGTACCTGAGATGCATTTCCTCTAGCTCCCGAAAAGGACATTATATGGACTGAATTAGAAGGATCAGTCATCCTAAAATTAGGATGCATTTCTTGTCTCAAATATTCACTTGTAGCATACCATATCTCAATGGATTGGCGTAATTTTTCTACTGTGTGTACATTCCCATAATGATGGTGCTTTTCTAAAATGAAACTTTGTCGTTCAGCATCTTGGACTAGCCACCCCTTAGAAGGTACTGTTAAAAGATCATCAATTCCTAATGAAATGGATGTAGCAGTGGCTTGCTGGAAACCCAGAGTCTTTACTTGATCCAGGGTGTGCGATGTATATGCCATTCCGAAGTGATCTATTAATCTGCTAATAAGTCGTTTCATGGCAGACCCATCTATCGCTTTATTGTAAAAGAACAGATCAGCCCATTCTGCCATAAGTACTTCTCTATTCCGCTGAGTAGGATTCGCCAATGGGTTTGAGTCAGTGATTCGAAGACCTCCTTTACTGGATCTCGATTCATGTAGAAATTAAGGAATTATGATTCCAGTTGAACCGGAGAGATCCAAATTCCCGCGGTATTACATAATTCCTTAGCTTAGGTACCGTATGAGTAGGCCTGACAAAACCCCTGTATGGCTTCTTCTATTTCTCGAGAAAAAGAAATATGACCAACAGTGGTTCGGATGTATATACAAAGGGTTTGTTTTTTTATACGTCTTACTATTAGATAGTGCCCATAAATTTCATGATAGGTACCCAAAGATTCATATTGAACTTCGACAGGAACTTCTCTTGAGGCAATGACACGTTGATCTAGTCGCCACCGAAGCCACAAAGGACTATCTAAATTGATTCGTTTCTGCTGATAAACTATAAGTACATCATAGGAACTACAAAAATAGGGCTCTTTCTCTTTCGTAGTATATTTATACTTATAATCATTAACTGTTTCATTTTGATAGTTTATGCGATTCCATGGATTATACCTATTTGCACAAATACCTCGACGATTCCCGATCGTTAATACATAGAGTCCAATAAGCATATCTTGGGTTGGTACCGAAATGGGATCTCCAATAGCCGGAGAAAAGAGATTCATATGAGAAAACATAAGTAAACGAGCCTCCGCTTGCGCTTCCAAAGATAAAGGTACATGAACAGCCATTTGATCCCCATCAAAGTCTGCATTGAATCCTTTACGAACTAATGGATGTAAACAAATAGCACGTCCACCCCCTAAAATGGGCTGGAACGCCTGTATGCCTAATCTATGCAGGGTGGGCGCTCTATTCAACAATACAGGATGCCCCTGCATAACTTCTTGAAGTATTTCCCATACAATGGGTTCTTTTTCCCGAATTTGACTTTTAGCAATTCCTATGTTAGAAGCGATATGTCGTCTGATTAAACCACGAATGACAAATGTCTGAAAAAGTTCTATTGCTATTTCTCGAGGTAATCCACATCGATGTAATGAAAGCGAAGGGCCCACGACAATGACGGAACGCCCCGAATAATCGACCCGTTTACCAAGTAGAGTCTCACGAAATCTTCCTTCTTTGCCTTCAATTACATCTGAAAATGACTTGTAAACTTTATTATGACCGTCTCTCATTGGTTGTCCGCGGATCCCATTATCAAGAAGTGTATCCACGGCTTCTTGTACCAATTTCTCCTGACACATTACTAATTCCCCTGGCGTAGATCTACTTGTTGTTAATGAATCGGTAAGAGTATTGTTCCGATAGATAACTCTTCGGTAGAGTTCATTAATATCCGAACTCATTAGTTTACCCCCATCTATCTGAATGATTGGCCTCAACTCGGGAGGAAGAACTGGTAATAGGCACAAAACCATCCGTTCTGGTTCTACATTTGTTCGAATAAAATGCTTAGCTAATTCCATGCGTCTAACCAAAAAATCCTTTCTTCTTCCAATTTTTCTATCTTCCCATTCATTCCCAGTGAACCCTTCTTCCCCTAATTCCTTCCATTCTACCGATGAATGATCTATAATAATTCGCAAATCCGGATCGGCTAATTGTTCTCTGATAGCACCTGCTCCAGTAGAGATTTCTCGATTTCGAAATGTATCGAAACCTGGGGTAGTAAAAAAAAGTGGGATGCTGTATTTCCGGGATTGGATTTCAGATTCGAATGAACCTCGTAATCGCAAGAAAGTCGGTTTTTTAGCTATGGGCCTGGCAAAAGAAAAATTGGGATAGGTTCCTATAGGATCCCCCCTTCAAAATCGGACGTGATGGTTTCCTCTCATCCGGCTCAAGTAGTTACACCAAATAAAGAAAGGGGTTCTCCACTTTCAAATTTTGTTCTAGAAAACCCCAGAAAGATCTACTCCTTACTCAAGTTCCCAGTGAGGACCAACAAAAATATTTCATGGATTCATCCTTCCTTTGACTTTTCTGAATTACTTATTCAATTACGATAAAAATGGAATGTCAAATTATTGAGTAGTCTACTTCCCTTCGAATGATAAATCCCCTTAAATTAAAGGAATACCTTGGAACTAATAAGGGATTTACTTGTCTATGTATTGTTTCATTCGATCTTTTAGGTCTCCACTTCACCTCGACGGTTATGCCATAATGTCCCTTGAAGCATATATGCGATGGATGGGCTCCTGTAACCGTGTCATATTTGTTTATTTGAACAGAATCTCTTTCTAAA
>JAQQXO010000224.1:0-44232 GCA_029852735.1 Persea americana | reverse complement strand
GCTGGACTCGTACTGCATCGCGAGACTGGTGCCGAAGGCCGCAAGGATCCTCTCCTCATCCTCCTCGCGCCGTCAATCGAGCCAAACTACGAATGTCTCATCGATGTCGAGCTGCCATACACCGAAGACGTGCGGTCCTACAAGTTTCCACCACTTGACAAAATCATGACCGTGTCCGGCAAGGTCGTGAAAGAGCACCGCAACCTTCCTTCCGCGGAGCTCATGGATGCCATGGACGAGTTCGTCGACAGCATGGATCTGTCCACTTTCGGCACCGATGAGGATGGGTGAGCACTGTCCCCCGTATTTGATCAAGGTCTGACATCACAGCAATCCCGCCGAATATGCCTCAATGGACTCGACCTTTTCTCCCGTCCTCCACCGCATCAATCAAGCCGTCCGCCACCGTGCCGTCCATCCCGACTCCTCCGTCCTTCCACCCCGCGCCAATTCTCACCAAATACTCCCATCCTCCTGCCGAGCTCCTCAAAGCCGCACAGCCCTCCCTCGCCGCCGTCTCCTCCGCCGCCTCGATCAAGAAGGTACCACCCAAAGCACTCTCGCGCAAACGCGCTCGCGGCTCCCGTCCAGAAGACGCGCCCCGCTCAGGCCTCGACGTCTCCGCTCTCCTCTCCTCCCGCGCCACAGCGCAAGCAGGCAAGATCGACCCGTCAAACGCCATCCCCGAATTCAAACAGCTCGTCTTGGCCGCGGACGATGTCGCCGCCGTGCGTTCCTCGGTCACGCAGATGGGCGGTATCGTCGAGAATTGGGTCAAGAGCAGCACCGGCGACGGCAACTACGCGCGCGCCATCGAAGCCATGCGGGTCATGCGCGAGGAGTGCGTGGAGATGGAGGAGCCGGGGGATGTTCAACGAGTGGGTGCAGAGTCTCAAGGTCAAGGTGCTCAAAGAAGAGCTTGGCGGCGATCGGAGGGAGTTTTGGTACGCGGTCAGGGTGAACAAAATGGGCTTGATCGAGAAGGGACTCAGCGAGGTGTCTGATGTGGGCGAGGAAGAGGCGAGGAAGGTGAGTCGCCCAACCCATGCTGGTTTCCTTGTGCGGTGGAGGAGTGATCGCTGACGACTGTGCAGTTTCTGACGCCACGATTATGAATATTCGTGTGATATCCCTTCGAGCTCGTCGGCGCGACCGTCGGATCTTCTCACCTGACGGCGTAACACGGCTATGCAGCGTCGAAAGATGGCTGCAGAATGACAAAATTACTGCTCCCCCAACACAAACTGTGAGCGAGATACATCAATCGCCGATTTACGGCCATGTCCGCGCTCGAAGCCACTCATGAGCCACGATGACACTACGCCCGTGATCATCTCGAGGGCTCGTATACGGCGACCATCTCCTCGATCCAATCGGGCTCGCGCGTCAACGCCTACTACCTCCTGGCATGGTCTGTCATGGCCCGGCGTAGCATGAGCTGGCATCAGTTTCACAAAACTTGTCAATTACCAAAAGCATATCCGTAAAATGTCGACTCGCCACCCACTTCCACAAACCCGGATCCAACGCATGGCAGGGTGTTGCACAAGGTTGCACAGCATAGCACCTTCACGACTTCTAGCACGATCGACATCTGAGTCATCGCGAGCGCGTGTTATACATCACGATCAAGTCAAGAGTTCTCACTTAAAGAACAGGAAGGTCATGGCAACTGGGAAATGGAGACTTCGCTTCCTTTTCGCCTTCCATCTTCGTTCGCGCGCACCTCTTCCTGTTCTAGCTTCGTTCTGTCGACAAGAGGACATTGTCAAGCATGGGCACTCTCACCCTCGCCGATGTGCCGGTCTCGTAGGTCGTCGTCTGACATTGTCGAGGACTTGTTGGGGACATTGTCGAGGACATCAATCGAGGACATCGTCACCTCGCCGCTACACTCGGAGGCACGCAAAATTCCACCGCATAGCACCGCACCGCTCGCAAAGCGTACGTATGGTCGTCCGAGCTTTCGACTCGCGACTACAAAGGTCTCACGCGACCACAAGGCCTTGCGGCTCGCGAGCGCGCGACCAGTGACGAGTGAAGAGCGGTGTGGGCGGGATGCGTGCCTGTGGGATACACATCGGTTGAGTCGCGAGCAGAGTCTGGAATCTGGTATCGCTACGAGAGTGTAGTTCGCCTCGAAGACCGTAGTCCGCCTCGAAGACTGTACCCGTCCACTTTCGAGACTGTACCTAGTCCGCCCTGCCAGACTGCGACTGCTCCCTCCACAAGTCTGCACTTCCACTGGCCCCCGTGCAGACGCACATGATGCAGACGCAAATATCATACACAATCAATGTTGCTAGATGGTGATTAGATGAACATCTAGAATAACACTCTCACTCCTTTCTTTTCCTCTCTTCTCTTTTTGCCCTCTTCGCTCATCGCTCCAAGAAAGAGGTCAGGTATAGTACAGTACAGTACAATCCAGTCTATGTCGTCGTTCGTCTCGTCTCGTCTCATACCGCCTCGTCCTGTACCTCTTTCCATCTCATCCCGTACAATCTCATACCATCTCTTCTGTACCTTCCAGTCCCGTCCTGTGCCATCCCATCGAACAGCGTAGATGCGTAGATGCGCAGTAGATTACATTGAATATGCGCATGTGGCGTATGGGTATGTAGTCGTACATTTTCGCCTCGTCTCTTCCCTCTCCTTCCGCAGTGCAGACCAATCAATTGCAATGCAATCCAATCCACTCCCGCCGCTCCCTCCAAACACCGCTTTCAAAGCGCCGCTTTTCCCGCCGCAAGCTTTGCTTCCGGAGATACATCACTCAACCTCCTCCCGAAACCGGCTCCGCCCCTCAAAACTCGCGCTCTCCCCGCACGCTGACAGGCCGACTCCTCCCGTCGGCGCCGACGACGGCAGGCCCCGGCGCAAGCCCGACGATCGGCGCGGCAAGGAACGAATGCCGACCTTCGCTGCTCTGCAAAACGGGCGTGCGCGCGGGACTCGGCTGCAGAGCGCGAGCGTGGGCGTCGGTCCGCGGGTCGTATGGCCCCGGGATCACGCCTGTGCCTGTGCCTGTGCCTGCCAGAGTGGCTCCGCCCCGCGCCTGCTAAACTGCCTGCGGCTACGCCTGCGCCTCTACTGTCGTAGGGCCACGGGGTCCTGCCGTCGCTGCGCACGTCGCGCAGGGGCCTGCCGTCGAAGCCGCCCGGCGCGGCGGTCAAGGGTGTTCGTGCGGACGAGAAGGAGTGGCTCGCGACGTGGCCCGAGGTGGTTATGGCGACGCCGGCAGCGGGTCCGAGAAGAGATCCGGTTCGTCCGGGCTCGTGCCCATTCCCGAATTCGAGTATTCGTTCGAGCCCGGATCGGAGATTCCTGGGGCGGTGGAAGGGGACGCCGGAGGGGTAGAAGGAGGAGGGCACGCCGGAGGGGTATGCTGCCGTTTGGTGTTGGTGTTGTGTCGGGGCGGGGTTCAGATTCGAGGGGGCGTAGAGCGGCTGTTGTCCCGGTGTGGGCGTGTAGGTTCGCGTCGGCCCAACAGCGCCCGGGGAGAATTGCGAGGGCAGCTTGCGGCCCGAGATGCGCTGGAAGGCCGGGTCTTGGCCTTGCCCTAGGGTCTGCGTTTCGCCGGCTGCTGCGGTCGCGCCGGGTCGTGCTGGTGTGGAAGGATCGCCCGCTTTGCTGCCGTGCGAGAGGAAGCGCGTCGCTATCCCCGCTGGCAGGAAAGCTGCCGGTCTGAATGCGGGATGCGTTTCGGCCATCGATGGGTCCACCTTGTGCTGGGGCATGGCGATGTTTGCGGCGACGAGGGGAGCGCTATGGCCGGTGCGCGCTGTCGTTTCCGCCACCATCTCAATGCTATCAGGAGAAGCAGGAGCAGGACTGCGAAACCTGCCACGCTGCCGACTACGCTACCGACGATTGTAGACGTCGGCGTGCCGCCATTACCGCTGTTCTTGCTACCGCTATTGGCAGAGTCTGGCGTCGCCGCTGCACCGCCCCGATGATGTTGTGCTCGACGACGCGGTCGTGCTGGTGAGGTATGAGGAAGAGGTGGTTGAAAAGGAAGATCTCGAGGCAGCGGCGGCTTGAGAAGCGCTAGACGCCGACTCGGCGCTCAGCAAACTCAGCACGCCGGGAAGGATGTTGGGTACGACGATTTGTGGAGACGATGTGGTTGTAGATGGTGGAGATGTTGAGCGTGCAGTAGCATTGCTCGTCGAAGTACGGCCTCCTCCTATTATGAGGACTTGACCTAAGGAATTCGTGGTGGTGAAGCTTGACGCCGCGGAAGGGCTTATTCCCGCAGCCGTGGCGTTGCCGGACGGCGTCAAGGTTGAGAAAGGAAGAGGGGTGGCAGGAGCTTGTGATGAGGCGTTCGCGGCTCGCAGGCTCGCGGCGGAGACGATGAGGCCGGCGAGGGAGATGTCGTGGTCGTCGAAGCGGAAGAGGTCGTGTTCGAGGATGACTGCGAAAGAGAAGGGACGAAGGTCGAGGATGGCGACGGCGACGGCGGTGGTGTCGTGGGCGGTGATATTACAATTTGCGAGCTCGAGTCGAATGTGAGGGGCGGTGTGGTTTGTGTAGGCAGGATGGATTCGATCGCGGTCGCCGGCACGATCGTGGTCGAGTTTGACGACTGCGCGTCGTCCTGCCGCCGCTGTAGGTATCGCAGCGACAGGTCGGGTACATTTCGACGTGTGAGGGTCGGTCTTCGGTTGTGCGCGTCTCGATGTCGGTGGTGCGTGTGCTTGGCGGGTTCCGTCGACTGAGCATACCGCGAGCGCGACTGGCGACATGTGCTGGTGTCTGCGCGTCGACGTGGCCAAGGTGGTGGATTGACGAGCGTAGTCTTGGCCTCGTCGCAGGTCCGGACGCATGAGCCGTTGGCGCAGAGGCCAAGGGGCTGGCTCTGCCATGCGCGAGGGTGGAAGAGGCTGGTGGTCGAAGGTCGGAGTATGTGTAGCAAAGTCGGCGGGTCGGAAGGTTGTTGACGGGAAGGACCCGAGATGTATGGCCAATGACTATCGGTCGGAGGATTGTTGACGGGTATCGTCCAGGATTATCGATCTTGTCGAGGCAAGAAGGGGTCGCGCGGAGGATTAATGTCCAATGGATGGAATGAACGACGACCGAGAATAGAAGCAGAGAATGACATTCAGACGATGATGTACTGTAGTGAGCGAGTGGGAGTCTGAGACTCTGTCAAGTGAAGGTGAGTGAGCGATTGACTGTTGCTGGATGAGTATGAGCCAATGCGCGTGTGTTGTTGTGTGCAGAGTCGAGAGACTTGCCTATGGAATGAATGAATGACTGTCAGACCATCATGGCCATGAGCTGTCGATGAAGATTACTATGGTCGAGTGAATGTGCAATCTCGTGTGCCGTGGCCGGTGATGTCCAGACGAGGCGTTGATTGCCGAGTGATGTTGATATGTCGAGTCGAGTAGTGCAATGTGATGTAGGTAGAGACCGACAGGAATGGAAGCAAGTGAAGACGAGTGTCGAGAGAAGGAGGAAGAGGGAGGAAAGAGGGTGGCGAGGGAAGGTGATGTGTGTGTAAAGTGAAATATCGCACGAAGAAGAAGAAGAAGTACGAAGCCCGTGAGCCCCTCGAGGGAGTTTCTACTGTACAGTAGCAGTACTGTAATGTAGCAGCAGTTGATTGACCAGAAAGTGAATTGCATTTAATCTCAATATCCCCACTTGGTCGCGGCAACTAATAACGGACGCCATGCCACAATAGTCAGAGTACCAAAATAACTTCTAGGAACGAAACCTCACGTCGTCCCTACCTATACACCGTACGGTAGAGTACGATAGAATGGCAAGTATCAAAGACGGTGTCCTTTGTGGACCTGCAGAAGTTGTGAGGCTTCTCCTGCAGCGTTCCTTCGATGGCATAGCGTCGGCCAGTCCGTCCGACCAGTAGCTCAGTGTGCACGCGGCGCACATCGCATCGTGGCTTGGTCTTTCGCGCAGCACAGATGATACTTCTCTGCAGCAAGGTCGCGTGCCCCTGGCGGAACATGCTTAGGCATTGTCATATATCAGGGCACGCAGATGTTGGTGTAGAGGGGCGCACGAGTCATGCACAATGCGAGTAACGATTTCAGCACAGACCTCCCATTGTTGCCGTCGATGAAGTAGAAGAATGAGGTGGTTTGTGACAAGAAACGGCAGAACATGGCAGTATCACCCCACTCATTCGCCCCTTACGATCCTCAACGTCGCCTCCTCGTGCACCCACCCTTCGATCCTCTCCGCAACCTCCCCGACCATGTTCGCGTACCTCTCGCTCCACCCCTGCCCATCAGCCGCCCCGCCGCCGACCTCGTGCGAGCCCGCATGCCCGCTATTCGGCGACGACGTATTCCGCATGTTCCCTGCAAGACTCGGCGCATGCGCTTGCGCAGCCGCCAATCTTCGTTTCTCTTCAGACGCCGACCACGCCGTGTTGGTGTCTGCGGTGCCAGCAGCCGAGGCTGATGATGCTGCATCCTCAGTGGCAGACGCCGTGTCGTCACGCACAAAGTCGGACTCGGCTCCGCCCGTCGTGGCAGGGACTTCGGCGGCCGCGTCGGACGGAAAGAAGAGCCCGCAGTGCGCTCCGACTTCATCCACCCCTTCCATATAGATGCGCACCCACAGAGGATCGCCATTGCCCGCCGGATCTTTCGGCGGCAGGAGACAGAAGCGCTTGTCCTTTTGCTTCTTCCCACTATTGCTTTGAGTCGTCGATGGAGTGATTGTCGAGTTGGTCGACGCTGACATCAGGGTGCGTGCATCATCTCCACCCTCGTCCGCCGCATCGTCATCCTCGTCCGATGCAACAGACACGTTCGACGCCGCGTACTGGCTCTGCGCGAAAACGGTGCTGTGCCCATCGTATTCATCCCACTGCGCGCTGGCGTCGTCAGGGAAGCCGCCTCTTTTCGCGTCTCGAGCGCGGATCGTCTTGTCTCGATGCTTCCGCTCCTTTCTCACGTGCTTTTCCGCCTTTCGCGCGACCTTGTCCAGCTTCCTCTCCGCCTTGTCCAGCTTCTTCTCCGTCTTGTCCAGCTTCTGCTCACTCTTCGTCAAACCGGACACCGTGGACGCCGTCGGCGCCACTTCGCTGCCACGGAACTTGCGCGTGTCTTGCACCTCTTGCAGTGCCGCAGCTCGTGCGCCCCGGCTCGTATCGAGTGCGCGGCGAATCTCGTCGCGCGAAGCTTCAATGGCACGGCGGATCTCGTCCCTGGACGTGGCGACTGCCCGTCGAATGTCTTGGTCGCGTACCTGGTTGGCGGCCTTGAGGCGCTGCAGATTCGACTTGTGATAAGCTTGAAGCGCCTTGTGATGGTACTTGACGTGTTCATGATAGTGCTTGAGTGCCGACTTGAATGATGCCACACTTGTGAAGTCGCTGAGCTGAGGCGGGCGTGGTGCGAGCGGTGGTGGACCGGAGAAGAAAGAATTCGTCCTTGATCCAGCAGGACTAGACTCGGAATTGGACGACGAATACTTGGTCCGCGGCGGCGGCCTCTTCGGCTTCGAGCGCTTCGACGGCGAATAGGATGATATTGAGTCAGAAGGCCCAAGCGGGTCGAGGTCATCTACGGACGAGAGAGAAGAGGATGCAGAGGATGACAACGATGAGTCCGATTCAGAGTCGGAGGAAGGATAATTCGGATCTGACTTGATCCTGCGCACGGTCGAGTTGGATTGATGCGATGTGACGGATTTGCTCTTCTTGGGCGGGCTGGGCCCTCTGCGAGGAAAGCGCTGATGCCTGTGCCGGCGCAGCAGCGGCCTTCTTTCGGCCAGTGCTTGCGGTGTAGTAGTTGACGAAACGCACCCTCGGCGGTGCTCGGTCGGTGTCAACGACAGTCTGGCGATGGCTTGGATCATCGACTTCGAGCATGCGTATCCTGCAATATCTCTGCTTCAGGCCGTCAAAGTCCGCCAAGCATCTCCCGAACTCCAGATGCGACGTAATTAGGGACCTTGGTGGCCTGCTTCAGGTTCTTGGAGTGTTTGTTGATGAAGTGCCATGTACTGCCGAGGCCGGTTCTTTGCGGCAGATTTACATCATTGTTGAAACGCTGATTGAAGTTGCGCCTATACTCTTCTGTGCCTGGCTCGCCAAGCGACATGTCGTCAAGGCTCATTTCTCGCAAAGCAGGCTTGGGATCGGACCGGAACAGACTGCCGATGCCGCTGGGAACGATTCCTGGATGCATGCCGAGGAATGGAGTATCGAAGCTGATCGTCCCGAGTATTCGATGCCTCAATGTTCTGTGATACTGCCCGGCAGAGGTGAGCAACACAATCTCGGCGGCGAGAATGCCGCCCATGCTGTGGCCCAAGAGTATAATATCGGTCTCCGGCGACTCGTGTGGGGCAAGCCTGTCTCCATAAGCACCACAGTGGAAAATTCGACCACCACCTACCAAGCACTGAAGTCCTGGGCCGCCAGGCCGATGGCTTTTCGAGAGCGATAGCGTGGGTAGATCTTCGAGTGTACGGAATGTGACTCTGCCAGCAGGATCGACACGAGGTTGTGGACGTGCGCAGGAAAAGATTGGAAGCTGACTTCGCTGCCCATGAAGCCATGTATGTAAATGAGGAGGAGCTTCCTTCTCGAACCGCCAGGTGAAGGCAGAGGCGAGAGAATCTGAGGAGATCTTGCGGGTATGGATGTAAGTGGCGGTAGGAGTGATCGCGCGGTCTGGGGAGAGCTGGGAGCGCCATATTGAGACCATGCCTGGGGGTCATGCTCGAGGGAGGAGTATGGCGGCGGTTCATCGTCGTGTAGATACGTGAGATTGCTGGTCGAAGCCAAGCTCGGCGTGGAGGAGATGCTGAGCATGCTTGTACGAAGCGAGTCTGTGTCGGAAACGTCGTCCTCTACCTCCAGCAGGCGCGGGCGCCTGAGCATGCTGATCTATGTTTGCATGCTGCACTGGCGTCGACTGCTGTCCCATCGACATGCTCGGAGCAGGAGCAAGCTGTACGGCGACCATGACGGTGGAGTCGAAGCTTGATCGGAATCCTGTCGACTGACCGGAGTCGGTTTGACGTAGGTTAATGCTGCAGCCTTGCTAGTGGTGGGCACTAGATGAGGCGCAGGTCGCGGCTATGTCTCGCAGTTCGAATTGCCATGTTCCGTGCAATGGCTTGGTGTATGGCATCAGATGACCTATCGTCCATGCTTCCGTGTGCTGATTTCCAGGTCGTTGCTGTTAATGCTCGGACACCATCAGCTTGGAGGGGCACGTTCGTGCCCTGACGTCGGCGTCGGGGTTTCGCTTGAAACGGCCGAAGCCGCGTCTACAGTTGCTCTGCTTAGAAATGCAACCACATGCATACGCTCAACAACACAACTAGGGCGCGGCGGCACGTAAGACCAGCGTCACATCGTTCTCGCTGGGTATCCTGCTCTCGCAAGGCTAGCTACTATAGTCTGTGGAGCACCATGTCATCTCCATCTTCTGTCCATACCTCCAGCACCTGTGCTCCTTCCAGCATGCTCAATCTCACCAATGTGTTCAGCCCCTGCAGCACTAGACTAATACCGCCGCGCCGCAGGTGGACCTGCTCGGGCATAGCCGCAGTCAATGCCTTGACCGGCGGCAGTGCTCCGAGTCTGACAAGAAGCTGACCCTGTCCGTCATCCTCGAGCTTCCATCCTCGTTCCCATTCGCCTTTCCAATCCTTCCAAGTTTGCGGGACCTTTGCAGCAGGATCGCTAAACGGCACGAAGAAGAAATCTGTGCCCCGCACACTTGCAAGCATCGGCCAGCCTTTGAGGTAGCACACAGCCGCGACGATTTGCAAATACACTCGGTCGCCCTTTGCCGAATTCGTCATGACAGCAATGGCACAATCGGTGGGGATGTGACTTTCTTGCTCGATGCCGTGCAGAGTCAGGACGTCCGCGTATGCCCAGAGGTAGCTCGTGAAGCCGGGCCAGTTGTCCCCGGTATGACCAAATCCCAGCCCAGGTTTGACAGGCGCGAAGAAGGTCAGAGCTGTAGGCACATGCGGGAGCGCTGTCACCATTTCCTTGGCCCATCTGCTGTCCAGGAACGATTCCGTCGGATCTGCGGCTATGGCAAGCTGTACAGCTCTCACGGCCCCTGAGCAAGTCCATCGGCGTGGTCCACAGCCCGGCTGCGGCGTGCTCGCAGAAATTGTGATGCTCGAACTCACACACGCCATGTGACCGTGCTCGTGCGCCTTCGCATACTTGGTCTCGCCATTCTCTTGCGGCGAGCGGTAGAAACGATCTATGCATGCCTAGTGGCTTGAGTACCGAATCTTTCATGAGTTCTGGAAAGGGGCGGCCGCCCACCGCCTCCATACAAAGCTGCAGAACAGTCATGCCGCCCCCGGAGTATACGAACGTCTGTCCAGGCAGTGCTCCGAGGCGGACGTGAGGTATCTTGGAGGGGCTGTGACCGGCAAGGGATGCCGCAGCTTCTGGTACGGTGCGATCAGGCTCGTATCCGGGGCAGCCATGGACCGTCAGACCGGATGTGTGGCTCATGAGGTGTCTGATCGTGATGTGCTTGAGCAGATGCTTTGTGGACGGAGTGGCAAGTATATCGAGTGTGCTCTGCGGGAGGTATTCTGTGATGCTCGCATCCAGATTGAGCTTGCCGGCCTGTATAAGCTTCATGGCGCCGAGGCCCGCTATCGGCTTCGATATTGAGCACGCTTGGAAGACCGTATCTTCATCGTCACCAACTGTCGAGTAGCAATGGGAAGAAAGAACGCCATCATCAAGAATAGCGACTGATACGGACGGGGCACCATTATCTGCAAGGACGGATTCTGGGCTTGACGAGGGGAAGTCGGCGTTGGCCGATATGATGCTTGTCAGCTCTTGCAGGAGTTTTGTGTCTTTCATCTTGATGACCATTGTACAGCTGTCGAATCGCAACAGATTGGCCGGAACTTCTTCCTCATATCACTCGACCCGTGAGTGACTCCGGAATATACCTAGGCAGACATACGGAATCGGCTTCACGGCCGACTCCAGCTAAGAATCATGGGCAACATTACTGTGCTTTCAACGCAACTAGAAGAAGAAAGTCGCGTGCTCCATTCTGGATTCATGATGAGCGGCACGATATCATTGGCTTCTCGCAGATTGACAATAGCCACGCCGCGCCTCGCAACGCCTTTGCCCTTTCGCATCCCAGCCACAGAGCTGGCCTAAGGCATCACATTACCAGCGTCCCGATGTATAAGCCGACAGTTATCGGAGAAGCGAGTGACGGTCATGCGACCCGAGCACGAAGCGACCACTGTGGCGACCTTGAGCAATTGCTGTTATGCGAATGAGACGTCTTATAAAGTCGAGCACTGCGATGCCAAGCGCGGACCAATACCGCTCCACTCGAAATGCCGCCTTGAGCCTCAACTCTCGATATCAACCTTCGGCTCCCCACCTCCTGAATGCTCCTTCCCTCAGTCTCGCATGGACTCTGCTCTCTTCTCGCATGCCTGGTACCGAGATGCTGTCGCCTGCTCTGCAGAAATATCCTAGCTGTGTTCTAGCGCGAAACGTAGAAGCCGCCGTCTCCCTTCGAGAATCAGAAGAGCCCGCTCAAGCTCGAAAGTCGTGCCCGGACTTTTGATCGCGCCGTCGTCAGCGCGAAGCGGCGAGCACCGAGGAAGAGCGAGCCTCGCGCCGTGGAAAAGCCTGTCAGATGGCTTGACAAAGCCCAATCAGGCCGTCGACGCCGCATGACCACGCATTAGCCAAGCCTCTTTCGCGTGTTTGCGACCAGCAGGGGCGAACCAGACCCCGTCTAACGCGTGGCTATGCTTGTGATGGGCTGTGACGTTGGCGAGGCAAAGTTTTCGCCCCGACAGCTGAGCATAGCAGGCTGAATGGTGTTTGTGTTGATGAAGTGTATAAGAAATCTCTTCTGCTCTTTCAATTGCTTGCTTCTCATTTCCTACTCGTTTATACAGGTGGCATTCAATTTCTTGTAACAGAACCATCGAAGATTATCAAGTCATACACAGATCCTAAAGTGTGAACTCATCCATCCGCCATTGCACGCCAACCACATCACGCCAGTCTCAAACTGCCGTCCAGCCCGCACAACCAAAGAGGCATCTTAGCTCCTCACCAGTCACTTCGAACACCTCGCGCCAATGTCAGCAACGATGCTCGCTTCACCCTCAGCAGCAACGACGCTGTCCAGAACGACAACAGCACCACGCCATCTTGACCCGCCGAAATGGGTCACATCCTGCCAATTCCCAGAGAAGTGGGGCTTCAGAGCCTACATCCTCCCCCTCAGCCTCGCGCACAACAAGCGACGCCAATCCCAATCTCAATCTCAAGCTCATGACCGAGCGCCTCGCCCTATCCCAGCTGAGCAGCGACGCGAACGCGGGCCTCGAACATACGCAATGTACTCGGCGGCGCGACTCTGGAGTGGACCACTCTACCCGCCTCGACCGGCAAAAGCACCTTGTCCGGACGCTTTGAGGTTAGTTTGCGCCGGCACTCTCTAGTCTAGCCAGATACTGATACTGACGTCCTCGCTCACAGCCTCTTCCGAAACGATGTGGCCGCCCTAGCGCACACGATCGAATGGGCGGGTCTTGCAACGAGCGCGTGCGTCGTGCTCGACGAGGCCGCCGCGGTTAGTTTCGGCGATGCCGCGGGACCGCTGCATGGCGACGGCGGCGAACGATTCTGTCAAGGCGGCAGAAGGCTTGGAGGGGAGCCGTTTGTCTGGCTCGTTTCTGCGCAGGAGGGTGGAGATGGTGAGGCGTCGGTCAGGCGGGAGAAGGTCAATGTACGGGAACTGTTGAGTGAGACGTATGCTGCTGTTTTCGCGGATGAGAACGCGGCGTGGCGGAAGCGGTGGTTCTCGTGTCCAGGCATGTTTTGAGCTTGACACGTTCACAAATCAACAGACCTTCAGAGTCGATAGAGCTTTCATAGATAGTATATCAATCGACTGCATGACGCTCTTCCGCTTTGTCGTACGATACCAGTCGCCCAGTCTTTTAAATGCTAGGGGATATACGACATAGTCTTCCAGATGCTAACGGGTATCATTCACCTTCCCAGACCACAACCACCTACGACCACACAGCCATCTGGTTAGGACACAACGCCCGAGCCGGCACCATCTCTAACAACCTCAAACATCTCTCCAGCAAGCTTCTCCCACTCCTTCCTCTTCGCCGTCCCTTCCGCGGTCCCCTCCGACTCCTTACCCACCTCCACGCTCAGCGCAAGAAGCGCCCTTTGCAGCCTCCGCAACGTCGCCTCGCTCAGTCCCTCGGCCTTCCGCGCGTAGACATCGATCCCGGCAGGCGTGAACATCGTCTTGGCGAAGTACGTGATCACCCACTGCTCTCCGGGACCATCAGCCACCGCTGCGCCCGCTGCAGCACCAGCGGCCGGCTCAGTGGCCACGTCATCACTCCGTCCGATCCCATCGCTCGGTCCATTCCCATCGCCCCGCTCGCCCTCGACAACACCACCACCACCACACCCAAGCACCTCCCACCGACTACTCGCAATCATCAACATCCCCCCCTTCCCCCGCCACTTCCACCTCCCGCCCCCCATCTCCATCGCCCCTTGGTGTGTCGATGCCGCGCACGCTATGCACCTTGTCGTCCCCTAGTCCTTGATACGTGACGAGATCATCGAGTCTTCCTTCGCTCAGGGGCGTGTATGTAATGCGCACGTTCCGCTTGTCGCGCCAGAGGGGGAGGGTGGAGTGAGTTACGTGCCAGGTGCCGTGGAACCAGGAGGGGTCGGGGAGATGGAAGGATTTGGCTTGGCTTGAAGGTTGGGGAGATTGCTGGAGCTGGGAGGATGGTGGCGGACGGAGGATGACGGGTGTGCTGTCATTCGTGGCTGCGGAGTTGTCTTCGGTGGAGGTGGTGGGACGTGGTGATGTTGGCCAGGGAGTTGAGTATGTCGTTTTTGAGGTTGGTGACATCTTTTGAGGAGCGAGGAGCTAATCGTCGGGATGCTTGTTGTATGAGGCAACTATGCCGGTTCCACCGTGAGACTGTGCGGGTCAGGAGAGGAAGTTGTGCGATACTGTGTGCGATGCGCTTTGAAGACGGAAGAGCAAGGTAGGTTGATGTTGAAAAGATGATGATGCTGTGGATGGTCTAGATCGGCTGCAGATCAGGGACGGGTTTCGATATCGATAATGTGACAACACATGATGGGCACAATGCCGATGAAGCTCAAGCTAAGGCACTGAAGCACCAGCCGTCGTCACCACGATCAGCCCTCGAAGAGGCCTTCGGAATCCCTACGGTCCGACCTCAAACAACCCTCTTTGTGGAGACACGTTTTGCATTCTCCGATACCGTCAGCTCTAGTACACACCAGCCACCCACCCAAGAGTGGCAGACGCAATTGCAGCACCAGCGCTCCAAAGACCACCCCAACCCAAGGCGCCAAGCTCCTCGGTGCCCTCAATGTTCGCGTAAGCTAGGAAACCAGTGTTCGCGGCTGTCCAGAACACTAAGAGAGTGCTTCTCTCGAGCCATACACGCGTTCGTGGGCTCAGGTAGCGCCACCAGAGGAAGTTGTATTCGAGCGTCTGAGCCAGCGAAGCCTCGGCAGGGTCAAACACCGAGATCGGCTTTCCCGTCGTGCTCTGACCTGAGGTCGTGGTCGAGGGCAAGTTGAGCGCGGTCGTTGTGAACAGGAATGTTCGCGCTGCCAGGCCGAGCGGCAGCGATAGCAGAGGCAGCATGACGAGAGAAGGTACTGATGCCGAGTGAGCTGGGTCGAGCGTGCGTAGACCATCGAAGTGTATTGCTAGGTGTGTCGGCAGCCATGTGTCTAGACTGAAGTAGAGTGGGATGATGTAGAGCAAGGACCCAAGTATAGTGGTCGTGACAAGCGTAAGGGTCGACGAAGTCACCGGCGAGCCAGTCGTGTGCGCCGGAAGATCGCGTCTCAGTAAGCGGAAGGGCAGAGCGTTTGCTATGAGCGACGTCGCGAGGTGTGCCGCCAACGGCAGGGCGGGGACGAGGTAGAAGGTGTGCAGCAGGTAGACTTGCGGCAGATGCGTCAGCACTGTGAAGGCGAGGATGTCGCTTTCTACTCGTAATCAGAATCGTGCTCAAAGTGGTAATCGCGCAATGCTTACCATCAAGGCCCGAAAACCAAGCAAGTGCCAACTCAAGCACTTTCCAGGCCAGCACAGCGCCCGCCTGCCACTCCTTTGTAAGTGTTCTGCTGACCTGACCAACCTCGAGATTCGTGAATTGCGCGACTACCGTGTTGAGGACGGCGGACGTGAAGAGGCTTGTTGCGACTATCAGAGGGAACGCGAAGGTCGTCCTGATCTTTGATTCTGGCATGCTTCGCCGAGGTTGCGCGTGCCGAGCGCGCCTCTGCGTTGGTCAATGTTCGACACTTCGCTCCGCCCCGGCTCCGAATGTGTTCTATGTGTTGTTTGAGCGCGACTGATATCAGATGATGCGCGTGGCTGGGCAGAGAGGCGGCGAGCAGATATTGTTTGCGCCGCAGAAAATTGTTCGAAATCCCCAATCAGACGCGTCGATACCGGAGTTGAGCTCTGCAGAAGACTGATATGTCGACGATGTGCGCTTGCTCACTTTTCCAGATGCTGGTAGTGTGCTGATAGACGTGTTGTTGTCCGGAATGCTTCGAAAGTTCCCTGACGTATGAGGTGTTTGCATCGCAACCATTCAAACTAGGCTGGAATTGGCAGTTGAAAGCACGACTCACTCGTTCTACGACAGTAGGTAGCAATATAATGAGCAGTCCATATTAAAAGAGCAGCCGCTGAATATGTCTGGCGCAAAAGATGAAGCGTCTCCCTTACTGATACCCGCAAAGCCATACAATTGGCCTCAAGACGCCTCTCTGTCCAAAAAGACGACCGCGCTTCTGCTGATCGATATGCAACGTGATTGTATGTGTTCGCCGTGTTGTCCAGTGTAATGCATCAAGATCATGAATCCGCGCAACTGATGACCCAGAAGGACCATCAAAATTCCTTTGACGGCCTGCTGAATCGGCGAAGAACAATCTGCTAACGTTGACCAACGACCTAGTCTGCGAAGATGGCGGCTACATGGACTCCCAAGGCCACTCCATCGCCGCTGCAAAAGCCATCATCCCCACCCTAGCCAGCGTCCTCGACGCATTCCGCAACGCAGACTTCCCGTCTTCCACACGCGCGAGGGTCAGTCTTCCCCTTTCATTCCACAGCCCCTCACATCCACAGCGCCTAACATATCCGTCCACGCCAGGCCACCGACCAGATCTCTCCACCCTCCACTCCCGAGACCGCTACCGCTCGCAACTCCTCCCGCCACATCACGGCATCGGCCATCCGGGACCTATGGGTCGATTGCTCGTCCGTGGCGAACAGGGGCAAGATATCGTGTCTGCACTATGTCCGCGCGAGGGCGAGCCGATCATCGACAAGCCCAGTCGCGGGGCTTTCACCTATACCGACTTGGAACTTCTGTTGCGCGTGAGGGGGGTCAGGAATCTTGTAGTAGGTGGCGTCACGACGGATGTTTGTGTCAGGAGCACGATCGGCGAGGCGGTCGATAGGGGATTCGATGTTCTAGTTCTCAGAGATGGGTGTGCGGCTGTGGAGGAGGAGTTTCACGACGCGCTGGTGAGGAGTGTGGTGATGGAAGGTGGGATCCTGGGGGCTGTGGGCAGTGCTGCGGATGTGGTCAGTGTGCTTCGCGAGCACGTTCGTGTGAGATCGCAAAGTTGATGACAGAATGCATTGACTTATACATGTCTCCAACAAGGGTATCGTACTATGTCCCATCCCTACACCCAATCAAGACAACGCCGATGCTGTCTGTCCCAACGCCGCCCTCCTCGACGCCCATTCCCTTTCCATGTGCGGCGGCGACCCAGATAGCATCAGATGATTCGTCAACAGCCGGTGACTCATACTTCTCGAGAGCCCAATGCGTCCCAGCCTTTCTCCCAGCTCATCCCCCTCCGCGATGCTGACAGCAACCGCGACCTTCGCCGGGTCCTCGACAATCTCATTCTCCCCGCCAGGCAAGCAGATCCGACTCGCGCCAAGCACCCTCTTCATGTCGTCGAGCATCATGTCCATAGGGCTGATATAAGCTCGGTTCAACGCGTCGGACCACGCGAGCACGTGGCCGCACACCCGGCCCGTCACATTGTCGACGACCCACGCGCCGCTGTCGCCGCCGACCCCGAAGCCTCCGACTACGGACCAGGAGCGGGAGAAGCTCGACCGGCCTGGGAAGCGGCAGAATTGCATCGTCGGGAGGATGCGACCTTGCTCGAGCCCGCTCGTGCGGCCAAAGCAGTGCACGCGCAAGTCGGCGAGGTCGGCGGGTGAGGAGCGCGCGATGCGGTGCGGGTAGAGGTCTTCACGAGGCTTGTATCGTGCGCGGCAGACGGGGTTTGCAAGGCGTGGTGGCCGAGGCGGTATGGCGGAGCAATAGCGCTTGCCGCCTGCGATGACGTTGAAGGATTGTTGGCGCTCGGAGCGCAGCTTGATGAGTGCCCAGTCGACCTCTTGTGGAAGGCCGCGGTACGTCGTCCTGCGCAGACCAGAGGAGGCGTAGACGCTACCGAAAGCGTGCGAGTCGAGGTGGTCTTCGTCTTCGTATTCATCGCAGGGGAAGAAGTCTTCCGCAACGTCATCGAGCGCTGGCTGTGTGATAATGATCTCGGCCTCGTACGCGCTCGCGCCTGGGGTATTGCCTGCTTCTGCTTCGGAGATGTCATCGTCGTCGAGACCGTCGATACTGAAGTCGTCGTCATCTAGCATGGACATTGTGTCCGACTGGTCATCTTCAGGATCCTCCTCGATGAGCTGATGGTGCAGTCCGTGGCCGACGGTGGCGCTGTACGGCACCAGGCTGTCAGCAGCTCTTGGCGCGCCGGACCGATTTGGCGTGGCTGCTTCCTCGTTGTCTGCGAGATTCTCGAGATCCTCCATCATATGGTGCACAGTCATGCCGTACGCCACGCCATCGATGTTGATGATACCGCCGAGCGAGACCGGCTCCATATGGCGATCATCTTTCCATGCGCCAATCGATGCACCGGCCAGCGGTCTTTCGTGGTGATACGGATTCTTGGCTTTCCTGTCACTGCCTCGTGAGCCGACCTTGGAATGAGTGATTCCACCTTGATGACGACCAGATCAAACATGTTGCGGTCGTAAGTGAAGTTCTTCTTCAGCACGCTCTGCACTCGCTTGGTGCTGTTGCACATCACCACGAGCGTCGGGCGTGCAGTCGCTTCGGTCTCCCCGCTCGCAACAACATCGATCGAGGCCGACTCTTTTGACTCTTTGAGTGCCTTATTGACGATCTTTGCAAGTCGACTGCCGACGATCTCAAACTCCGTCAGGACCTCGGGTGCCAAGGTCTTTTCGGGAAATTCGAAACGCTTACGCTTCGGTGCTCTGGGCGCGGTCTCGGAGTCGGTCAAGGAAGCTGCAAGTCTTTTTTCCAATCCACTGTCCATGTATGGTATTTCAGCTCGTGTCGGCGCCGGCGTGTCCTTGAGCACAAGATTGAACTTGGGTTGTCTGGGTTTCTCATCGCGAGACCGCTGCATCGTGCTCGATCGTCGAGTAGCGTCATCGTGCCACGGTATGGGCTTCTCAAGGGCCATAGGACTTGTAACAGCAGGAGTGTCAAGCATGGGTGCATCATTTTCGTAGTTGTCCTCCTCATCGTCCAACTGGCAGCAACGTTCAAGCCTCTGCAGATTCCGAGCATAAACCTGCCGCAGCAGATCGTGATTCTGGCCTGCTCGATCACCGGCAGCCAAGCAATCCCTGACGACTCGCTCGTACGGCGTGCCGCACTTTCCGGCAAGTCGTTTTACCCATATTTTGTCTATCCTCGTGCGGAAGTCCTTGAGCGAATACTTCTCCTTGAAGAACTCGGCAAGGGGACTCCAAAGCCCAATCTCCAGAAGCACTAAGCCCAGACTGTACAGATCATACTCGGGGTGGAACGTGTCGGAGCAAGATGGACCTTTGACTCGCGGATCGTTAGGATGTCTGTATATGTTGCGATGCAGGAACTCGGCAGGACTTTCAGAGTTGTACTCGGAGAAGAGGTCGAAGGAGCTGAGGATCGGGTGTCTGATGGTGGAAGAAAGCTCCGTAGAGGTCAATGTGTTGGAGCTTGCCTCGGCTTTGGTGATCACAATGATGCTACTGCTTGCGATATCACGATGATGGAAGCCGCGCTCGTGCAGATGCGATAGGCCAGACACCAGTTCCAGTGCTAGCCGGTATCGAGACTCTAGTGTAGGCAATATCATCGACACCGACGTGTTCGGATTGCTGTGCAGGTTTGAGGACAGTTGCAAGATTTGCAACAAGCTTGACGGCTGCACGACAGGATCCCTGACGCGAGCACTGGGGAATTCCTGGCGCATGGATTGCAGCTCCCATACCAATCCGACTCGTGCTTGCCGAGGATCCTCGAACCAGCCGATGAGGTTCGAGATGCACTTTTCGGGACGAGCCTCAGCAGGGCCCATGGCTTCGAAGAGTTTCTCCAATCGCTCCAGCGGCAAAGGGGCATCGATCTCGCGGAAGACAGCATCGAACCCGGCGTACTCGATCAATATCGAGATGCCGTCTGAATCGGAGCGTGTGTTCGAGATGCCATTGGTGAGTAAGCGGCCAGTGACTCTGACTGCGCGGGGAACTCCAAACTCATCATACGGCGGAGGCCCTTCTTGTGGAAGGACAAGGAAGGAGGGATCTATTCTTGAGGTCTTGATTGGCGGTATGAAACGGTCTTTCTCGGCATCGGTGTGCCTTTCGTCGCGAATGTTCTCGTAGACCTGTTCTTGTTGAAAGGCTGGAGGGACGTCCACAGCGGCAAGACCACTCTTTGAGCTCGAGCGTGAGATGTCATCGAGCAGATCAATGCTATCAGTCAACTCCTTGACGAGTCCTTCATAGCGACTGCGCTCTGAAAGGTCCCATCGCGGCGTACCGGTGCTCCGAAGCGTGACTTTGTCAAGAGGATAGGCAGCCGGCGGTGGAGGCGGCAACGATCTCAATGCCACCTTCTCGACCTCTTCTAAAGTCACCTTGATCTGCTCAAGGACGCTCTCGACGACCAGACTCAAGCCGGCTTGATTGACCGATTCGTCGATGTTGCCTTGCGCGTCCTCTGCATTGCTGCCCCATTGCTGGCCCCATGCCTCGAGTCGCGTCTTTTGCGTCTGCACGCGCCTGTGCAGGGCTAGTATTTCTGGGGAATCTTCGCCGTCGAGCTCGGGAAAGGCCGAGCTGTACGACTGGACGGCGTCATTGTATAGCTTCGTGAGTTTCGCAAGGGGAGAATCATGCTGAGTGCTGGAGAAGGACGCCATTTGAATGCTCTACAACTGGGATCTGGCCTCAAGATCGCATCGAAACAATGGAAGTCATCTCACACGCCATCGAACAATTCTTGATGTGCATTAGGTAGGTAGGGGTCCATCGCTTTTAATGAAGTGACTGCCTTGTTAATCTTGCTGCCTAAGATACCGGCAAGCGGGACGTCTTGGCAATCCGCCACATTGCGCCTCTTCCCGCTTGCAGATCAGCAACCGCATGGTCAAAAGTCATCACATGAAAGAGCATGCATACACCGAGTAGTGCTTCGAATCAGACATGACTGTCGAGTGTCAAACATGTATCCATCCTCAATTGTTGAGCTGATATATGCTAGATGTATGAGGACGCTAAAAGCTATACAACTTTGCCTCATTGTCCTCGCTTCCAGTGCACATCTTCGAATCACTCAGCCCGACACATGTGACTGGTCGAGTATGCTGCGCGAATGTCCCTTCACACACGCCAGACCGAGGATCCCATATCTTGACCAGGTTATCGTTGGCCACGGACACCATGCGCAACGTGTCGACCGCCAAGCCCCATACTCCTTCGATGTGCCCGAAGAAGACGCGGATGCACTCGCCCGTGCGTACACTCCAGAGTCGGATGGTCGTGTCCAGACTAGCAGTCATCATGTATCGTGGAAGATTCTTGCGAGCAGAGAGTGTTCCGTCCTCGGCATCTGCCGGAGAGGTGTGGTGATCATGGTCGTCGCCATCGAGCTCGAATTCCGGAGGCAGGAACAGGACCTGCTGCACCGGCGCGACATGACCTTCGTATACCTTCAAACACGCTTTGGTGTCCAGGTCCCACAGCCTCACCGTCATGTCGTCGCTAGCAGAGACAATGGTGCGCGATCCGGTGTGCACCTTGACTGAGTTGACCCAGTCGGTATGTCCTCGAAGAACGTATTTTCCACGATCCGTGAAGCACCAAACGCGTATTGTATTGTCCTGAGACCCGGTTGCAATGATGGACTTGTCGACATAATGAAGCGATATGACACCACCTTGGTGACCTTGGAGTGTGCGGATGATTCGACCTGTAGTCATGTCCCACATCTTCACCGTGCCGTCCAGGGAGCCGCTGACAAGCACATTATCTTCATACTGGAGACATCTGATTCCACCAGCGTGTCCACGAAGTGTACGCAGCTCCTTGCATGTGTTGATGTCCCAAAATTTGATTGTGGCATCATAAGATCCGGTGACCAAGAGACTGTCATCGAATTGCAGGCATGTCACACCATTCGAATGTCCCTTGAATGTCTTGATGGAGAACCGTCCATGCTTCCAATTTGTCCCAACCTTGAATCTGTCTCTGTAGACATCCTTCCATGGCCGTAATCGAGGGCCATCCTGCTCGTCGGCAGGTGCTGGAGAGGTTGAGCAGATCCTCTTAGCAGGCATTTCAGAAGGTGATCCGTCTTCGTCACGACTCCTCTTCGACTTGTGGCTGGCAGCGTCATCTGCGACTTCAGAAGCGTCCAGCTCTGACTCAGGACCGATAGCGTCGTCTGCGATGATATGCTCGCTCAGCACATCATCGGACCCGGATCGGCCTTGTGCGCGCAGCTGTATTTGTCTCTTCTCCGTGCGCAGCCGCTTCTGGTCCAGGAGAGGCAGGCCCCAACCACATTTCGTGCATTTTCGATCGATGTGCTGCTCACACATTCGATGCCAGACCACGTCGTCATCCGCCAGCATCCGCCACCGCTCACTCACTTGTGCCGCTTTGCATATAGAAGTGGGATCGAGGTAGCATAGGACTTTGAGGCCGAGCTCTGTAGGCAGGGCTGTGAGGAAGTCGATCTTGATCAGCTCACGTACTGAAGCTGACACAAATGATAGTTGCGGAAAGCAGCATTGCGCCAGTATGCCTTGTAGCATCAACTGACGGCATTTGGCTGGCGCTGCGGCGAAATGCGACCAGACATTCGCGATGCCTTCTTGATCTTGAGACGGCAGATGGCCGAGTTCCTACAGAGCTGTTATGGAAGGGACGATAACGAGATTGTGCTTGCTCACCTGTTGCAATTGATCCATAGATGGCTCATTCACTTGTCTTCGGCACTTCAAATCCTTGCGATGACGATAGCAATACTTTGTGTTGTCCTCGACTTGAGACTTTCCAGATCCACCGAGGGGATTGTATTGATTTGGGATGTGTTTAGTCAGGAATGGTGTGACCGAATGCGAAGCCTGCTTGCTGAATGAAGAAGCGACTTGCGATGCGGCTGGTGGACTCGTGGATGTCGCAGGAGCTGAGGTGTGCGGTGTGGGTATCGAAGTAGCATGGTCGAGAGCGTGCGTATTGGAGAGGGTGATTGTGGACATTGTCGATGTGTCAGGAACAGAACGGCGGTTTGAGGAGCGAGATAAAGGAGAGTGTCGGGGCGATAGAGAAGGCGTCGTCTGGGTCCTGGCAGCAGCGGCCATCATGTAAGGGGTAAGAGAGCGAGATCGACCTTCATCAGCGCCAGATGGTGTTATGGCGAGTATTGTGTTGAGCGACAGGGCCTGTATTGCGTGCTCCGGATCTCGTGATGACTCCTCAACGCCTGATTCGGAGGGCTTGCGCGGGTGTTCGAAGAAATCGTTATATGCTTATGTCACCAGAGCGTTTCGAAGGATGTGACGGATTGTGCAACGGCTATCGTTTCGTGATCCAACGGCAGTGCTTAGAAGGAGGTGAGTTTGAGGACCTGGGCGGGCAATAGTGAATTTGACAACGTCGTGATAGCGTGCCACGCCTCAAAGATTGCGACACGAGCCGGTCTAGCCCTACCGGAATAGATGCCGCCCCACTCTTGACCCTTCTTTGTTCCGGCCACACTCGAAGACGAAGACGGTTCATGAGGCACAGCCACCAGAGCATGTTGCATTGGTTCAAGTCTTTCTTCAATAAAGAGAGGTCATACGATGTTCAGCAGAATATAGACGGCCGTACTTGTCGAGAGTATCGAGAACATCCAAGTCGCGAATAAGATCCGGCACCAGCCCGTCGATGGAGGCGAATGCTGCCTAGGAGGACAAACATGCTTGTCCTCCTCTCACCAATCCCGTGCTCAATCTTGCGGACTCATGGCGTCGTCCGATGACAGTCTTCGCAAGCGTCCTGGCCTTGACCGTATCCTGTCCTATTTTCTCGCCGCAAGAAAGTCGCTGTCTGCTGTAGAGCATTTGCATCGTGCCAACGAGATTGTTGCCACTGCACGCACCTCTGTCGAGACCGTGGTCGCCCTGCGAGCAAAGGTCAAGTTCCTGACAGATAATGCAGCGCGCGAGCTGGCTTCGCTCAGATCGCTGCGGAAGGACTCTGAGGCTATCGATACAGACGGGCAGCAGGAGTTCCACGTACGCACCGAGATTATTGCTCTTCCGCCGCGTCAGCTTATGTAGTGCGCAGAACGTATTGAGGAAGCTCGATTCCGCCGATGCTCGAGTGCAGCGATCAGTGCGGCAGCTGAAAGCCACAATTGTCGAGCAGAGCTTCAACCCCGCCGAAACTACCACGAAAAACTTGCACGACTTTGTCGATGAACATGGCGTAGAGGGCATCTCTGTCGCCATCCGTGCATGTATCGACCAAGTTAATGAGGCGCAAGCAGAGTTTGACGACTCCAACGAAGCCTTTGATGCTGAGATCAAGGCTGTTGAGCGAGCGCTTCCGTCGACGTACACCGACGATGCCGCCGACGAGGAATTAAGCGCGTCCGTCTTTCATGCCCTTGAAGAACAAGCTGCTGAGCTCGCGGAATTTGTTCAGTCCCTCGTGAAGCACTATGATCTCTGCGTCACGGCACTCAAGCATACTGAAGGCGGTTCCGAAATGGTGGAGCAGGCACACGCCGATGACTTGCAAGGCCACGCGCCTGAGCTCCTGCAGGACGTTGAGCCCGCGGAGCAGCTCAGTCAGGAAGAATACAACGAAATGTTGACAGTCGTGCAGCAGGATGCGGCTGAGCTAGAATACGTTACGCAAGACATCCAGACGCTTGCTGCGGGCATGGAGTCAAATGCGGAGCAGCTCGATGTCGAAGTGAACAGATTGCGACGTCTCTATGGATCACTCACAGATGCCGTACGTCTACTTGAGGACATTGGTACGAGACTAGCTCTGCGGGTCAACTCCAATGCCATTTACCGTGACCGATGGTCTACCCAGAAGCTCCTCATCGAGCAGCACCTCGTGGAATTGTACGGCATACACGACCTTTACGAAGGCTTTCTGGACGCCTATGACAATCTGCTCGTAGAAATCGCTCGACGGCGCAGTACTCATCTCAAGATGGACAAAGTCATGCAGGATGCCTTGGACAAGGTGGAGAAGATGCGAGACAAAGAAATTGAGCGCCGCACTGCCTTTCGTGATGAGCATGGCGAATTTCTGCCCTCGGACATCTGGTTCGGCGTGAATGAGCAGCCGGCGAGATTCGACGTCACCAAAGCCGATGCCAACCTATCCGAGCTGCCGGTCATTTCGGAGGAGGTTCTGGCAAAGGCTGTCACACGGTCAAGGAAGAAGCTGCCAAGGAGCTGAGTTGGTCGGAAGTTGTGTTTCGCGCACAACCATTGCCGATTGCTCCATCGATAGCACGAAGTATTTGACTTTCCCGTCATCCTTGAGCGAGCTGGTGTGGATTTCGCAGTTGAGGCGCACAAAGCGTCGGAGATGCGCCATTGTGGATTCACTTCCTGCGGCTCGCTCCGTTGACGAGCTGCTTCTTGAGGTGTTTCGGCATCTTGTTCTTCCGCTTCTCTCTCTTCTCCTCCTTGACAAGTTTCTTATGCTCTTTCTTGGAGTCCTTATCTTCGAAGCGCTTACCGCGAGGGCGCTGGTCATCCTCCTCGAAGTCGCCGTCTGATGCGGAATCTTCACTCTCGGAGTCTGAGCTCGCTGCAGAGCGTTCCGGCGACGTTCGACCTGCGCCTGCCATCGCTGAATCACTTTTCGCAAGTAGTGAGCGGTACACCAGCTCGTCGCCTTTTCCTTCCTGGATCACCTTGGCGTCGCGCTCGACATCATAGACCTGCTCCAGGTTCTGTGGGATGTACTGGGCGCGGAACACAGCTGTATCAACCTCGGCATTGTGCCCGTCTCCATTGATAGGTACCCCCGCCGCCGTGTCCTGATGGGATAGCTGCTCGATACTAGCAGCCATCTCCGTCATGTCGATTGTCCCTTTCTCTGCAACCACAAATTCGAAGCATGCCATTTCGGACAGGGTTTCGACCTCTTTCCGAGCGAAGAATGCCGTAACATTCTTCACATCCATCCTCAGGAAGTCAAGACTGCGCGGATGATCATGCTCGACGCTTTGACTGACATCGATGATCCAAGCCTTCTCGGCAAAGTACAAGATGTTGTACTCGCTCAAGTCAGCATGGACCAGCTTACATGCTTGGTACATGATCCTCATGTAGCCGACTACCTGACAATACACAGCATGCCAACGTGCGGTGGATATAGAGTCTTCGAACTGGACATCTCGGAGACGTGGCGCCGACCATCCTTTTTTGTCGCCCAGAAAACTCATGACCAGGACATTAGAACGAAGTTGTAGTGGTTCAGGACTAGGAATGCCAGCATTGTGTATCCTCTTGAGGTTGCGCATTTCCTTCTCCGCCCATACCTTCACAATGGCACGATTGCTACTTTTGTTGTATCCTTGTCGGAAGCGAAACTCGCCAGTCACATACTTGTCACGATCTTTGAACACCAGTATACTCGTCTTGTAGACTTTGATGGCTCGTTGCAGCACAGTGCTTGCGATTTCTGCCTCGCCTTCCACGACGGATGTCGCATGATACACATTCGCCTCCTTGCCAGTGGAAATGCAGCCGTTGATCTCAGAAACAATGCCACGATTGATCATCTGCAGCAGTATCATCCTCGTCCTCGGATCCAGCACCTGCTCTGACGTGGCTCTGTCCGCACGATCGCCCGTCCTCTCCCCCTTGTCTCCAACGCCAGCTTGCACATGGTCAAGTTTGAGCTTGGCCGCATGTCTTGACAGCGATGTGATCTGATCGTCGACCAATGCGGCTGTATTCGCTTTCGGCCTCTGTGAGTTGGTTTTGGGCTGTTGCGATGCGGGAACAGAAGGGTCATTAAGGCGTCTTTGGCGATTGTATGATTTTGTGTAGTCATTCGGGTTTGCGGATTCGATGATCTCGTCGTCGACCTCGTCATCGACCTCGTCGTCCTCATCAGAGATGCCGAAGTCGTCGTCTTCGTCTTGGTCTTCTGCCTCGTCCTCTACCGGCCCTTGCACGTCTCTACTGCTCGATTGGTTAAATGTAGCCGGAGCACCGTGAGCTTCAACGGCGTAGCCTCGAACAGGATCATAGTGATGAGGCGGCGTGTGTGCTGTAGCTATTGCATCGACCATCTCCGCCATCACCTTATCCTCGCGAGATGTGGAATCTGCACAAATATTTCGAGAGGATTTGGCTCTGATGTCACTAGCGCCGGGCGTTCAGATTAGTGGAAACGCGGGTCGGTCGTGCTCTTTTCGACGCGACGCGTCCATTCATGATAACGTGAATATAACATCCATCACGAGACGTCCAGCTTGGACTTGTGATCAGCCATGTTCATCAAGCAGATCATCATCCAAGGTTTCAAGAGGTATATTTGCGCAGTACTGATGTTACTTTTATTGATGTGATACAGCTATAAGGATCAGACTGTGATCGAACCCTTCTCACCAAAGCACAATGTGATTGTCGGCCGCAATGGATCTGGCAAGAGCAACTTCTTCGCCGCCATCCGCTTCGTGCTCAGCGATGCCTACACACAGATGGGAAAGGAAGAGCGACAGGCTCTTCTGCATGTAAGCCTCTTCTGTGTTATACACAATTGAGTATGCTAAGCGCACGATCCGCAGGAAGGATCCGGTGCCGCAGTCCAGTCGGCGTATGTCGAGGTCATATTTGACAACAGCGACGGGCGGCTTCCGAATGGCAAGGACGAGCTCATCCTCCGAAGGACAATCGGGCAGAAGAAGGACGAATACTCGCTGGACCGGAAGAATGCGACCAAGTCTGATGTTATGAACCTGCTGGAGTCCGCTGGCTTCTCCAGATCGAATCCATACTACATCGTGCCACAAGGCCGCGTTACGGCATTGACGAACATGAAGGACGCTGAACGCCTGGCATTGCTTAAAGAAGTCGCCGGGACACAGGTGTACGAGGCGCGCCGCGCGGAGAGTATACGCATCATGGGCGAGACGGACTCAAAACGAGCGAAGATCGACGACTTGTTGGTCTATATCAATGAGAGACTGGGTGAACTGGAGGAGGAGAAAGAAGAGCTTAAGGAGTATCAGGAGAAGGACCGGGAGCGGAGATGTCTCGAATACACCATCTATCGACGAGAGCAGGAGGAGCTCACGCGTGCTCTGGAGAATGTGGACGATCAGAGGATGACGGGACAGGACGAAAGCGAGCAAAATCAGGCGCTATTCCTGAGGCGTATGAAGAGAAGCAACAGATCCAGACACAGCTGCGCGATGTAACCCAGCGACTTCAGCTACTCGACGTCGACAAGAAGGACTTTACGAGCGAAAGAAAAGACTATGCGAAGCGCAAAGCGCAGGCAGAGCTGATGCTACACAACCTGACCAGTGGTCGGACGGCCGCGCAGAACGATAGAAAGAAGCACCAAGCAGATCTGCAGCAGCTCGAGACTGCAATCAAGGATAGCCAAGCGCAGCTAAAAAGACTCGGCCCAAGATACGACAAAGCTGTCACAGAAGAAGCCGAGGTTAAACGCAAGCTAGACGATGCCGAAGGGCACAGACAGCGTCTTTATGCCAAGGAAGGTCGCAATAATAAGTTCAAAAGCAAAGGCGAGCGCGACGCGTTCTTGACGACGGAGGTTGACGAAATGAACGTCGCTCTGGCGACTCGGAAGGCAATCAACATGCAGAATGACGAAGAGATCGTTAGTCTCAGCAAGGACATCAAGAGCCTCGAGCAGGCTGTTGGTGACGCACGCGATCAGATCGAGAACAGGGGCGACACAGCGCAGAAGCTCTTCGATGAAGTACGGCAAGCAAAAGAAGCTCGAGACGGTCTGATGGATCAGCGCAAGTGAGTAGTTCCTTGTACTGGCGGGTTTGTGCTGACCTTTCAGGACTCTCTGGCGCGAAGAAGCCAAGCTTGACTCTGTACTCACCAACACCCAGCAAGAAATGGAGAAAGCGGAGCGGTTCCTGTCACATATGATGGACCAGAACACGAGCCGTGGCATTGCGGCTGTGCAACGCATCAAACAGCAGCGCAAGCTGGATGGTGTCTACGGCACTTTAGCGGAGTTGTTCGAGGTCTCGGACAAGTACAAGACTGCAGTCGAGGTCACGGCAGGACAGAGTCTGTTCCACGTCGTGGTCGACACTGACGATACGGCGACAGAGGTGCTCGAGATACTACAGAAAGAGAAAGCCGGACGCGTTACCTTTATGCCGCTGAATCGCCTCAAGCCGAAGACTGCAAATATTCCGAAGAGTAGCGATGCGCTCGAGATGATATCCAAGCTGACCTTCGATCCGAAGCATGAGAAGGCAATGAGGCACGTCTTCGGCTCGACCATCATATGCCCTAGCCTTCAAATCGCAGCCCAGTATGCGAGGAGTAATGGTGTCAATGCCATCACACCTGATGGCGACCGATCTGACAAGCGCGGCGCGCTCACGGGCGGCTACCACGACCCACGAAACTCTCGTCTCGACGGCATCCATGCATTGGCGAAGCATCGTGATGAGTACAATGGACATCGTGCTCGTGGCGAGCAGATCAAGCGCGAGCTCGACAAGCTTGATCAAGAAATCACTCGCGCTGTTAGCACGCTGCAGAAGATCGAACAGCAGAGGACACAGACGGAAAGCAACTTCGAGCCTTTGCAGCGCGAGCTACGTGCAAAGCAGGCTGAGCTTCAGACCAAACGTGACGCACTAGAGGGCAAGAGGAGAGCGAAACAGAGCGTAGACTCGGCTATAAGAGAATTGAATGACCAACAGCAATCCTTCCAAATCGAGATGGCGTCCGACTTCAAGAAGAACTTATCCCAGGAGGAAGAGAAGAAGTTGGAAGATCTGGCGAACACGATCCCAGCCTTGTCGAAGCATTATACTGATCTGAGACGTAGCCGATCTGAGATCGAAGCAGAGAAGAGCGCCATTGAAGTTGAGCTCAGGGAGAATCTCGAGCCTCGTCTTCAACAGATCATGAATCAGCAATTCGAAGTCGCCGAGCAAGGTGGAGACGCTCAAATTAAAGAACATCAAGAACAGCTCGACAGTCTTACCAAAGCGCATGATAACATCGGCGAGAAGCTGGATGAGGTTGAGCAAGCCATTGAAGCGGGCAACACTGAGCTCGCGGACCTTGCCAAGGCAGACGGCGTCAAGCAAAGCGAGCTGGACGAGCTTGCGAAAGCGATCGATAGGTCTCAACGCAGGACCGAGAAGAGCATGGCCAAGCGGGCTCTCCTGGTGGAGAAGGTGACTGAGGCGAACAAGAGCATAAGAGACTTGGGCGTCCTGCCTGAAGAGGCCTTCACGAAGTATACGAAAGTCGAATCTGTGGAGGTGCGTTGATTAATCATGCCGTATCAGAATGAAGCTGACAGGCTTAGGCAATCAAGAGACTTCATCGTACAAATGAAGCTCTCAAGAAGTACAGCCACGTCAACAAGAAAGCCTTCGAGCAGTACAGCAATTTTACCAAGCAGCGAGAATCTCTCACACAGCGGCGCACCGAGCTCGACACTTCACAGGCCTCTATTCGCGAGCTCATTGACGTCCTCGACACGCGTAAGGACGAAGCCATTGAGCGAACATTCAAGCAGGTCTCGAGGGAATTTGCCAACGTCTTCTCCCAGCTCGTACCGGCCGGCAAAGGTCGCCTGATAATCCAGCGCAAAGCGGATAGGCGAGGACCAGCTGATAACGACGACGAGGAAGACGAGCTGCCTGCCAACTCCACCGAGAACTACACCGGCGTCGGCATCGCAGTCAGCTTCAACAGCGTACACGATGAGCAGCAACGCATCGCGCAACTCAGCGGTGGCCAGAAGTCTCTGTGCGCGCTGGCGCTAGTCTTCGCCATCCAGCAATGCGACCCCGCGCCGTTCTACCTCTTCGACGAGATTGACGCCAACCTGGACGCGCAGTATCGGACTGCCGTGGCCGCGCTGCTGCAGAAGATTGCGGGAGGAGGCGAGGAGGGCGGTGGTGGTCAATTCATCTGCACGACGTTCCGTCCGGAGATGGTCATGGTCGCTGAGAAGTGCTATGGTGTGGCGTACAGCAACAAGACGAGCAGCATCGATGCCGTCGATCGCGAGGACGCGCTCAAGTTTGTGGAAGGACAAGTTGGAGGTCACTAAAGCTCTGCGTAAGAGCGATCCTGAACGGTATTGACGACTCCGATGGGCTCAGGACGACCGTGATGCCTAGAACGACGGTACATACCAGCCATTCAATGGTTCGTCGGCTTTGTGAATGATAACGAAGTGTGTTATTTGCCAAATCGGGCCCCTAACATTTCCATGACTTCATACCTGCCATCTTCAACATCAATGCGGCAATTGTTCCAGAGCACGGTAAGGTACCTACCACTCTCGACTCCCACACTATCTGCTCCAGACCCACGACGCCTCGATCAATGATTAGCATAAAGCTAGCTGTCTGTCCATCGCGAGGGGTCGGTCGCTACCTCAAACCCAATGGGGTTGATGTGAAGCCTCGCTCGACCGCAGCCTTGGCTCAGCCTCGAAGCTATGCGATGTATACATGATCTCCCCTTGTCCACTTCTCATCGCGTGCTGTCCTTTTTTCCTCAAGCGTTTCGCGCCATTCTGCTGCGTTCCTCTCCCATTCCATGCATGAGCTCTGGCTCTGCAAAACGCAAAGATGACAGCTTTGTTCGACAGTAATACATGGTATCACATCAGCAATCAAGGCATCGGCCTTGCCACAAGCTACCTCGCGGCTTCGTGTGCGCCGGTGCAATTTGGGGTGTGCTATATGAATCTAACCACAGATGCCACAAATTACACGGCGATGACCACGGGAGTGCCAGACTATATGCAGTGGCAGGTCATTAATGTCGGGAGCTACGACTCCTACTACTTCCGCAACCGAGCTGGCTACATCGTCGGCTTTGCTCATACCTTTGTCGAGGGCGCAGACGACATTTACGACGAGCAGGAAGTTACCGATGCGCAGATACGACCTGAGGTCGGCAACAACTCGATCTGGCACATCGAGGCCTGGCCGAATGATTACTCCTTCTACATATGGAACCAGGCCAACGGCAGTGCCTATCACCTCGATGTGCGCACGGATCCGAATCAGTCCAATGTCAATTCATCCCTGTACATGACATGGAACACGACAAAGTCTTTTGACCGTCAATGGGTCTTGAATCCGATCTCCAAGATCAATGACACTCTTTGGTCCACAGTGCGCATTCAGCCAATGATTTTAATGCAGCACTGACATGTCTATGCAGCTAGCGGTATCATCATCCTCGACTACGAGCGTTTTCTCGGTCATTGGGTCCACGGCCACAACGCGCTCAATCCCAGTTGCGACGTCCAGACAGGTCGCAGTCTCAGCATCAGTAACGTCGACGTCCTCGTCAAGCTCAGGCACCGCATCAGTGGCGTCCGAAACAGCACCGACATCCACGGCACAAGTCCAACATCACAGCGGCCTGTCAGCGGGAGCCTCGGCAGGCATTGGCGTCGGCGTCGGGCTTGGAGTACTCGCGCTTCTCGCCGCCGGTCTATTGCTCTTCCTACGCCGACGAAGGCAAGCAAAGACTCCGCTACACGACGAGAATGGCGCCAGGCAGGACCTCAAAACCGGCTTCCTTGACTCGTCGCAGTCGGAGTCTTCTGATTCGCAGGAGCTCGATTCGCCGCAGACATACGAGATGCACGTTCCGGCCTTGATGCCAGAGATGCAAGGCTCATGGATGGGGCAAGAATTGCAGTCGCAGACTCGGCGGCAAGAACTTCCGGGAGACTTGCCGTCACGATCATGAATTGGTGCTGGAGCCTTCGGTCAACGCGGAGATGCGCTCCTCCAACTCTAGTACACTACTCTCCTGCTCCCTCCTACTGCAGCTGTCAGAACTTCACTTCTTGAACAACCCCAAATAATCCCTCTTGCCCACATCCACGCCACAGTGCCTTAAAATACAGTACTATCGCCAGTCAGCGTGGAATCCAAACCCGACAACAAGAGGATCATCAGATGACTCACGGCTGCAACAACATGAAAATACAGATTCGCCATCCCAATCTGCTGCACATACTCCAGCCCAGTGTACCTCAACTCCACGAAGGACCTTTGACGACGATTTCCGCGCCTTCCTTACCGTCGATTATGCTGGGATCGACGCTCTCCAGAGCTTCGATGGTCGTCTGCAGCTGCGCTGACAATCCCGCGTACGTCGTGGCCGGCCCGTCCACTGTCGGCTGTTCGCCGCCGCTCAGGTACGCGATCGTTGCTTCGGCCGCCATGGTCACGCGTTTGACCTGCATGGGGAGGGCGTACCTGGCGCGGGAACGTCATGTCAGCGTCACAGTCAGGCCAACGGACTGGCCACGAAATGGCCGATGGCGGCAGCGGAAGCAGACGTCTTCTCACTGTAACGGGGGACGAGCGCACTCACATGTCCGGCGCGAGGGACGTCTCCATGAGCGTCTGTTCCGGGATCGACGAGGCGGCGCCTTTCGCGAGGCAGTCTTGCAGATGGCGCGTGGCGCGGAGCATGAGCGGGATCGTGATGTTGTAGAGGCCGATAGGTGAAGCCATTTTGAAGGATGATCGAATGTGCTTTCGTGTGCGTAATTGTGTTTTCAAACGAATGGCGATCGAGCTCGAGCTTTTTATGCTCCTTGGACAGCATGTCTAGCATGTTCAAGTAGTGCCTCTGACCCAATTGCGTATTCACGTGATCAATTCTTCTGCAGGGCTAAATACAGGTTGTGAGTCAAGTGGGTAACATTCGTGAGTCAGACATCGTAACTGCTTCAAACTGGGAAGGCATCGACAGAGAGTATAATGACATCGATCGATTGCATATTCTCTATGCTTATTCGCAAGCATATCGCGGCTATATTGTGCTACACACGTCTCCTATCAACAGGACTTTTGGCAGCGTGGCATGACCAACGCCGAGCTACAAAGAGAGGAGTGAGACTCTGCCTGAAGGACCCGTTTACGCCGTGATGCTGATGCAAGGGATATACAAGGAGTGCTTGAGGGCTGGAGAGATCCAGGTAGTAGTGATGATGGCGAGAGTGCCGTGTCGGAAAGGGCGCTGCCACGGGAAAGGCTCCCTATCCTCAAGTCTGCTGTTGCCGTCTCTTGGGATGCGCCGCGCGCTTCTTGGGCGCCGACTGCTTCGCCGCCTGCCCGCCCTCGATGTAGCTGAGCAGCTCGTCGACGCTCCTCTCGTCGATCTGCAACGATCTGCTCCCCGCAGCACCTGCCATGTCGGCGCTCTCTCTGCCCAATTCGCCGGCCTGAGGGGCTGCAGCTTCGTCGCCAGTGTCACTCGAGGCGGTAATTGAGCGATGCGGCGCAGCCGACGGACCTGCTGGTCCTTAGCGTGCTTGGCGATCGTGACTGCGTTCTGTGTGAGCTGTTCCAGCCATTGCTCTGCTTCCTTGGTGTTGCGGTCTTCGGGACCGAGTTCGGCGTTTGAAGATTGTGTAGGCCTCGCGCATGCGTGCGACCGAGGCTTTCGAGTCCTGGTCCAGCGCTAGTGCTTGCGCAAGCTGGAAGAGAAGCGTGGCGGTGTTGATCGAGGATTTGCCGCTGACTTGTTGAGATATTGACAGCGAGGCTTCGAACCATATTCGCGATTCGTGGTAGAGTTTCAGACTTTGCAGCATGACCGCTGCATTGTTGATGGTCGTAATAGAGTCTGGGTGGTGGGAACCGTACACGACCTTCCAGAGGTCGAGGGCGTGGCGGATGTAGACGAGTGCCTGGTGAGTGTTGCCCGCTGCGTGCTCGAAGAGTCCCAGGTTCAAGTAGCTGAGCACTGTTTCATGCGAGTCCACTCCGAGTGTGCGCTCGGCGACAATCACAGCTTTCTTGGCCAGTTCGACGCAGACAGCTTTGTCGTCGAGGTTGTAGAATAAGGTCGATAATTGGTAGTAACCACGGGCCACTTCGGGATGCAGAATGCCATAGATCTGCTCGTGCAGCGTCAGTGACTCGAGCAATAGTTCCTGGCCGAGATCTCTTTGTCCTTGGGCTATGGATATACGGCCCGCCTCGAGCGCCTCTTCCGCCAGAGTGCTCCTTGGCGCGGAATGCTTCATGATCGGGACGATGTTCTCAACATCTTCAGGATAGAAGCATTGCAGAGGTAGCGATTGTGCAGGTGAAGATCTGGGTGGCGATGAGGCGTCTGCCCCTCGCTTCTTTTTCTTGCTCGAGCTGTGCCCATTGCCATTTGCCGACGCACTCGGAGGCTGTTCATGGGCGCTGTGCCCATTCGCATGGTCAGGCTCCTTGACGAAGGCGAAGTCCCGAGCACCGAGCTGCAGTCCGAGTTTCAAAGCAATCTCGCGCAGAAGCTGCGTGTGTTTGATTTGTTGTGGCCAACCGCTTGGCAGCTCGAATCGATTAGCGCAGACGGACTTGCTCTGCTATGCGCTCTTGCAGGTCAGATGGCGCCCATCGCTCGAAAGATAGATCTGCTTCCGAGAACAGCGAGCGCAGGCCTTCGTCAATAACCACTTTCGGCTCTTCATTCAATTCGGACCCAAGGAGACAATTGAGCAAGTGTGCCACACACGTGCTCGCGAGAACGTGCGGCACACTGCTGAGCGTGCGATTGGCCACGTGCTTGAATGCTCTTGCTATCATCTCCTGAGTCAGAAGCTGCTTCAGTGCGATCAGGCGAGGCTCCGGCTGGGGACGCTAAGCTGGCAATCTTTCCCAAATATCGCACATTGATGCCACGTTTGTGCAGCAACGTGGACAATGACTGTCCGTCCATTGGGAAGCCGACTTCACCGTCTGTGAGGTCTTTAATCTGGAATGGCAGTCAGCATGAGACCGTTCGAAGTGAGCTCTTGATAGCCTACCAGTCGCGGAAGCACTTCGTCACGTAGATAATCGCACGCCGCTCTGACATCTGCCTCGTCCTTGGCGTATTCGTCCTGTTCAGCTTCAGATTGCGGTCGTTGACCGCTAAAAACGTCAGGGTTCAATGCGAACGAGAAATCTGAGATGTCGATTTGATCCTGCTCGACCTCTTTCTTGGAGACTTCCGCACCCCCGTCGGTGGGCTGACTGTCGCCGTTTGTCGTTACTGTTGTCGCGTCGCTGGCCTGCTCCACTGTGGCATCTTTTGCAGCTGCGTCGCTACTTGTCTCTGCTGTGGCATCCTTCGCTGCCGTCTCCTTAGCTGCAATCTGTAGTCGAATATAGTCTCTGAGCTTTGAGCGCCAGAACGCATCGACGAGTTCGGCGCGAAGAGTGGTCAATCGGTGAGGATATCCTTCGCCCCCGTTCTGGCCCTCCTCTGCTCCTGCAGCTCCCTTCCAATGCTCTTCGATCCATGATACGTCGAGAGGCGTGAGCCGGTACAAATCCAGTAGATATTTACGACCGTCAGTACCAAGCAACCCCTTACTCTCCACGCTGGCCTCCAGGTCCCACCGCTTCCCCTCTTTGTCCCAGACAGGATGTTTCTTGAGTCGCATTGCTCTGGAAAGTCGCTGGAACAGCGGAACGAAGGCAGGGTTGTCAGCCACAACATCTTTTCCCTCCACGCCTCCGTAGTCGATCGATTGCTCGCCCGCCTCTTTTTGCTTGAAGATTCCAGGCACGATGCTCTGGCAAACAATGCGCTTCCGAGGAAATCCACTATCGTAGTTGCTGGAGTCGACATGCCTGCAAAGTCGAACTGGTTGACGCACCGGACGCCAATAACGTCCTTTGAGACGGCAACCCTAGCAGCCTCGTGACCGCCCTCGTTTGTGAAAGAGCCAACACCATCGGCACCATACGAGTAAAATACGTTATTGTACACGAAGATATGACCATCTTCCGTCTCCATTGCGTTCAGTGGCTGCACTTCGCCTCGTGCAACAAGCACAGCGCCCTGCACGGCAGCTTCGTTGAAGTCTGCAAACAGCTTCGATATGACACGCTCTCGGAAGACTCGATCTTGGACAGTCTCCCTAGGCAGTTCTCGAGTCGTCTGGATTTCCTCGTTCCAATCGCGGAGGGTTTCGGCATTGGCCGCGCCGACCAAGAGGTAAGACTCCTGTGTCCGGCAGAGATCCGACACGTGGCAGTCTGACTTCGTCGGACGATGGAGTGACAGCCCACGGACTTGCTGGATAGCATTGGTGAGCTGATACAAGGCCAATGCCTCGCTTTGACCATTGTAATCTTGCAGTGCTTTGAAGGAGGAGTCGAATGACGGAGAGATGCGCAATAAGAGTGATAGTAGGGAATGGGCGCTGACACTTTTCGGAGATGTTCTCGGGGAGGGATCGAATTTGCTATTAGAAGACTTGTTGAGGTAGAAGCCGGTGACGTGCGATGTGATTTGATGTTGCTCTCCTTCGTTTGTAGTGACTTGGAGGTAGAGTAAGTGTCCTCTTGATCGGAGATGGTATGGAGGAGGATTCCACGAGGACAGCGACAGAGACTTGATCGTTTTCGGTGCGGCAGCTTGCGACGGCGGGAGCAATGCTGTCAGAGAGCCTGGTCCACCAATATCATAGTCTTTCAGCGCATGTTGGTCAGCTGTCTGGCCATTGGCGGCGTGTCCATTGCCATTCGTTGTGGTCGCATGGTGGGACCTCTGCACAGTGTCGTGTAAAGTCAGGCCTGCCTGTATGCCCTGCGCCAGGTCCGTATGGTTTCCAACGGCGCCAATCAGTTCTCGAACACGAAGGACGTGCGCGCGAGCATCTTTGTCGGTATAGGGATCCTCCACCAGCACCAGTTCGGCGTCTGCCTTTATGCCTGGAACCTCTGACAAGTCCACGAAATCGGGTATGCGCTTCCCCTCGCACTCAAGGTGGAAACACGAGTACTGGAAGGTGTGCGGCACATCTATGATCGACTGTCGTAGATCTTGTGCTTGATCTTGTGGAGAGACCTGTGGCGGTGAGTTGAAGCATGACTAGCTTTTTGAGCGGCGCACAATAGTTGTTGTAGAGTAGGGTTCATGCGGAAGACGAATTGTCAGCGAAAAAGGACCTGCAAAAGTCAACCATGCCTGCTTTCAGAGCTGAGCGCCACTGACCTCCTTCTGCTCCAGTGCCTGGTACCGAAGCGTTGTGCCCATGATCGCACTCGCCGTTGACGTGATTGTGGTTGTGCTTGACTGCAAGGTCGATTAGGACCAGACCCGAGGTTTTAAGACTTGCGGTCGTGTGCTCACCTCCATTTGTAGTGGATGGTTCACCGTCTGCCATTGACAGGCTAACAAGCAGCAGGGATCGTTCGGCTCGCGCAAACAGTGAAAATTACAGGACGAATGAGAGTATTAGTGTACAGCAGCACCAGGGAGAAATGAGTGTCCAGATCCGAGTGAGAAAGAGGTATGAATTGATATATGCACAATATACAGCAGACAAGTGAAGTGTTCCGAACAAGCACCAGATTAATTTTTGAAGATCTCGCGGAAATCCACGACCTCATCGACTTTGAGCTTTGGCGCCATCCGTCCGTCCATTGGCGTATACCATCTGCCGGCACGGTCCATTCCGAATTCGATTTGGGAAAGAGCACACGCGCTGCTTGGCATCATCATCTACGCGGCTTACAGGACAACCTCGTCTTGTTGCATAACAACATCAACGTACATCTATCCTCAATAATACATTACAATCACCTGATCAAGTATCCTACGACCCTGACATGCACCATAAGTCCTGATTGCAGCAACTACAGCGAAACATCATCGATTCTTCGCATTGCGTGCAGAAAGATGCTTGACCCTTACACGGACACCTCCCCATCTGTCATTCCGATCTCCTGTCCGTCAGAGGGTCTTCTCATCATCACCTCGTGACACGATGCTCCGCAGAGTATTGTCAAGTCGTCGGATAGTGTCCACACGTCGAGCCAAGCCGGGAAGTCCTGGAGTCCTCTATCCCGATCTCCTCATCCAGCCAGTTGCTCAGCCGCAATGGAGAGGGTTTAATGTTCCCAACCAAGGCGGCAATCCTTTCCCTGACCCGTGTGACGCCGCAGAAGAGCAAGATGCCAAGACGCGTCACGCCACATGGGGTCCAACGCTATTTAAGATGTTCGAGAGTGCCCTGACAACGTTTGCGTCGATCTCAATCCTCGGGTACGTTCCGGTGCCATTCAGGGTGCAAGTCGCTGACTTGTTCGACGACTAGATTGGTCGGATATAGCTACACTGTATACTACAAGAGTCTTGTCCTGAAGAAGATCGACAATGCTTTCAAACCTGGCGATCCGGTCCTCGATCTCGTTGCTGGCGACAAGAACAGGTCCGAGTCGGACGTCCACTGGATACACCGTGAAGAGCAGTCCAAGATTGATGCTATAGTCGATGGCAGCCTCCAGGGCAGCTATTACCTCATCGTCGGTGAGAAAGGGACCGGGAAGTCTTCGATGCTCTTGGAGGCCATGCAGCGAGTCAATGGCGAAGGAATATCTATGATGGATGCTCATGGAGACATCGAGATCTTCCGCATTCGTTTAGGCCGTGCCTTGGATTTTGAATATCACGAAGACAACATCGGCTCCCTCTTCTCGATCAGAGGCCCTCGCGAGTCTTCCGCCCTCCTAGATGTGGAACGCGCGTTCAACAAGCTGCAGAAGGTGGCACTAAAACGTCGCGCAGAAGTAGGGCAAACCGCTGGTGCTTATTCTTAATACGATGCACCTGGTTCGAGACGACGAAGATGGCCGAGATCTGCTCGAGCTGATACAGCAGCGAGCAGAGCAGTGGTGCGCCGCGAACCTCGTTACAATCGTGATGAACAGCGATGAGTACTGGGTATATGAAAGGCTCAAGCAGCATGCGACTCGCATGGAGGTCCTGCCAGTAGCCGATCTGCAGAAAGACAAAGCCATGCAAGCACTGAAGAAGCACCGCAAAGGGCGCTTCAACGAAGACGCTTCGCCGAAACTGCTCGAGGATGTCTACGACATGATTGGCGGCAGAATGGCATACCTCACACGAGTCGCAAAAGCTCCCGATATGATTCAAGCCTGCCAGGATATCTGCCGAAGAGAGAAGACCTGGTTCTTGAATCAATGCTGGATCCTTGGCGAGCCCATGGACGACGATGTCATGGGATCAGCAGAAATATGCCGTAGGTCATGCACAGACTCACTCATTTGGTGCTAACCCTCGCAGTCTGCCGCAATGGTACTCGCCAAAGCCCTGGTGGACAAGGAAGCAGCCATGGCCAAGACTTACGACCCACACACAGGCTACATCTTGCCGGAAATACCCCTCCACGAAGCAAGACAGGCCATGACTCGCGCGGACTTCATTCAATCCTACGACCAGATCAATGTCTTCACCATCGACTCGAAAGCCATGGTCCGCGCGGACAGCGTTCCGATGCAGATTGCCTTTCGGGAAGTCTGCGGCCAAGAAGGCTTCGACGAGTATCTCAAGGATACTCTGGATCGTATCTCCGCGATCGAGAGTCTTGGTCGTACGAGGGAGCTCACCATCAAAGACTTGTGGAATCAGGGCAGGTACAAGATGGAGATGCGGGACCAGAAAGGGCAGATCAAAGGGCATATTGAAATGAGGACAGATCCGCCGGTTGAGACCTGACCTGTCACACACGATGCCTACTACCTATCTATACACGATATCGATACCCGACAAACACGGTTATCACGAGTCTTCGTGCGATGACAATGAAACCATGTCGCGGAGACAGATTTTCATATTCGATCAAGAACATACTGGATCTCGACCTATACACAATCTCTTTCATTGATCGCTTGCGCATTATCTACCTATTCTGAATTCTCACTCCACGACCGATGATCGATCCATTTCAAACGTCGTTCCTTCACCGCTATCAACCACACAAAACCTGATCAGCTTCGCCACCCGACTACAACTGACTCCCGTGCACAGTTCTGAAGTCGACCACCATCTCCTCGCCCCCATCCTCAATGACAAGCACCCTCACGCCCACCCTCCCACCGTCCCATGCATCCCTCATCTTTCCCCATACTCCACCACCCACAACACGCAAACCCTGCCTTATACTCCCTCCCTCTGTCATGGCGACTACATGCCCATGCTCGTGCATATCAAGCACGCGGTACTGCTTGAACACCGGTCCGCGCATATTCTGCACGACGACATTCGCGGCGGGCGAAGTGGTGAAGGACGTCTCTTCATACAGCTGCTTGCTGAAGAGGTCGACGCCGAGATAGCGGTGCTGACCTGTCGCAGGGGAGGTAGAAATGCGAATCACCTGGCATGGGCGGCCTTGCAGGATGAGCAGGTCGCCGATGCGGATGTGGTGCGAGGGGATGGTGATTGTGTGCTTGTAGGTTGTGTCCTCGGCGGATGGACGTGAGGTCGTCATCTTGACGTCGATCTCCTCGCGCACGATCTTCGGATGCGGGACGACGCGGTCGGCGACGTGGTGTGCTGCGGCGTGGATGTCGTGCGCTGCCGTGCGGATGGGGTTGCGAATGTAGTCGTAGGCGTCGGAGGGCATGTGGGCGTGGTGGTGCTTGGTGCGGGTACCGTCGATTGTAATTTCCTCGGTGACTTGGGCGTGCTTGTCGGCTGGCTTGCGGACGAAGCGGAACTCGTGCTTATTGGCAGGGTCGCGCTCGACGGAGAGGTTGGCCGTCGCGTAGCGTTGGAAGGGGGCGCTGTAGCTGTCAGAGCGTGTCAGATGGAGGTTTGCTTCGTGTATGGCAGCGCTCGAAGAGCGAGTGACTCACCTCTGCTTGTGTACGTCGATGTCGACTTCCGAAGTGTAGTCTCCGTGAGTGTCTACAACTCGGATCTGCTCTTCACGGCGGACGTCCTCGTGCGGTCGGGCAGACGCTGTGTATGTGTACCTGGCCTCCTTGTTCCCTTCCCGTCCAGCACCTGATGATAGTGAAGCTTCGGCCTCAACCTTGATCTCGCTCTTGGCAGGAACGGTCGTGTCGCTGCGATACGTGGGACGGGAAGATACTGAAGGGGACGGGGACGCGGGCGTCAAAATCCAGCTTGCCGCTTGGTGCCAAGAAGACTTCTTGGCTGTCTTGACGGTGATTAAAGGGTTATACACAGGTTGGGGGATGGTGTCAAGCACGCTGAGGTTGTCGGATCAGAGGTTGTGCAATGAGGGATGCAGGAGAAACGGAGAAAAGGAGCGAGCGGGACATTCACGGAGCATTTGTAGCAGGTCAAGGATGTGGAGAGCAGCATTGCCAGGGTGATTGATGGCGTGGCTAGCAAGCTCCTGACACCAGCCAGCCCATCGTGGTGGGATAGTGTGGGTTGCTGGCAGAGGAAAGAGCAGAGGTTGGTGGTGATCAATTAGGCAATATGTGGCTGGAGCGTCGTCGGCACGGCAACAGCCACAGCCGAGCGCGCATAACGTGCGACACGACGTCGAGGTATCTTGGACTGTACGCGTGATGCTCATGTGCTGCAGCGACTCGTGAACGTGTTGGAGCTGCCGATTGGACCTGGTTTCGATACTCGTGACACATTCAGACTGTGACGGATCGTCTGACATGAATAGTTTTTCTGAAGCATTTCGCTGTATCAAGATCAATCCGGCATACTACAGACCATATCTGACAACTATCTGTCAAATCCTCGCCCATACGCATTCACTGCATATCCGTGCATACCAATCCAAACACCATACCAACTTTTGTCATCACAGTTTCGTAGATCTGTGCGTCCTCGTCAAATCGTGTCCTAGTATGCATCTTCGAAAGATGCAGACAGTACTCACGAAGCCTCGACCTTCTTCAAGGCCTCGTCGAACTCGTTCCAATGATACATCACGTAGATGGCACCGCATTCCTCCTTGAGCATCTTGGCGACCTCGTCCTGCTTCTGCTTGCTCTCCTCAATGTACGGGCCGACGTAACCGATGAGGGGAATCTTGGCATTCTTTGCAGCCGTCGCACCGCTTCTGCTGTCCTCCACTGCCACGCACGAGCTTGGCTCCATCCCGACGACCTTGCAGGCGTGTATGTAGATGGCAGGATCCGGCTTGCTGGTCGGCTTTGGGAGTGAAGTCGCGGCCGAGAAGACGTGGTCCTTGGGAAAGTACTTGTCCAGCTCGGTCTTTGCGATCGAAGCCTGGACCCGAGGTAGCGCACTCGAGCTCACCACCGCCATGCCGTACTTCTTGCTCTTCGCTAGCTTCTCCAGCTCCGTGCGGACGCCCTCGCATGGTTGTGCCTTTGCGTTGAGCTTCTGTATGACTGCTCCCAGCTCCCGATCGACGTAGGCGTCGAGGTCCTCCTGCGGCAATGTGAAGTTGTACTTCTTGCAGAGACCGAGCATCATTCCGCGGAAGTTCTGACCGACGAAGTCTGAGAGCAGTTGTGGTCCAGTGTATCTGTCCTTGATGTGCTGCTTCTCCAGGATCTCATTGGCGAGCTCGGCACAAGCTTCGAATGCCAGGGATTCGGAAAGGACGAGGGTATTGTCGCAATCGAACAGAATCTGCTTGATCTATGCACATGGTCAGTATCCACAGCGTCATGAGCAGAGAGTGTCATAGTACTGACATGAGGCATTGTGGACGATGATGGACAGCTGTATGCGCAGTTGTGGAGATGATGATCTACGACGAGGTTGTTGACCCACACGTGAAGCTTGCTGTGTGGCTCCTTCGAGGGACTTTGTTGATGTCTCTTAAGTTACTCCAAACGTGCTATATATGAGCAACTCGCGCACTGTTTATACAAGGTAAAGTAAGAACAGGAGGTTGGCCTGTCCAAGCAGGTCGAAGACGGCTCGGCAAGACGGGCGCAAGCGAACAGTGTGGGGTTTGCTCCGATGTGATGTGACGAAAGGCGGGATCATGACATCGTCACGCAAATCACCTATCAATCCTCCCGTGTTGCACGAGCTGTCGACTGCATCAAGCACGCCTCGTGGCGCTCTGCAATCAAATGATCACATCAATTCGATAATCACAACATCACCTGCTGACGACTTGCAGAAGTGTCATTTATGCGATTCGCAGGCTATGCATTCCGACCGCCCAGTACATACACGGCATGCACAGCCGAAACAACCCATATCCAATTATGCACATCCGCCTCTGCAACCTGACTCTTGCCAGTAGATTTCCAGTGTCGTTTCAGCTCTACATTCTTGACAGACCGACTGCTCGTCCATATCCATGACAATATCGAGATATCCTACACTAAAGACGTCGCCGAGGCCCACGTGCTTTGCGGTCGGAAGGACTCGGAAGAGGAGATTGAGCTGGCCGTCAGTTTCAAGAGATCGTGAGATCGTGGACTTGTCAATCATGACCAGAGAGCTGCCAAGATCACACGGCGAAGATGTCTTGGCCATACTTTTCGTTTCCAGACCCATCATCCTGTCCACTCCTTCCTGCACTCGTCCGCAGGTGGCCCCTCCCCTGGAGGCATCGGCGAGCCCATGCACCCAGACGTCCTGTCCGGTCGAGTTCTTCACCTTGTGCACTGTCGCCGCTGTGAATGGTCAGATGGAGAAGCATATTCTTCGTCGATGTCACGCACCAAGATCTGAAATGTGGCTGTTGGCATACAGCGTCTCCCAGTTCCCGGCCGGCACTTCGTACAGCTCATGCATGATGGAGATGTGCGGATACTTCTTCGCGTTCTGCGCATACCATGTCCAGG